>CM060959.1:68325934-68571585 GCA_030765055.1 Mantis religiosa
GTGTTTCAAAGGAATCTAAGGTTTGTAGATTGTCTACAAGAAACTCAAGCAAGAACAAATAACCTTGATATCCTCCTGGTCTTGCCTCTTCCATTTTAACGATTTTATTCTTCTGCCAAACACTTTAGATTTAAAAGTCGTGTAATTTGAACTTACTTCCTTCAATTTTGTTTAATTTTGGTGTAGCAAATGCGGTGAAATATTACTTGATAATTTAAACAGATCTAAAGCCTAAATTCAAACCATTGTTAATGCCTTGTTTGACTCCAGTGACCTTCTTTATCTGGTATCCTAAGTGAAGAAACAACGAAGCATCGCAAAATTAGAATGCTAATCTAAGAGTAACGTAAGTTAAAAGTATATAAAGACTAACTTTTACATTTGTTAAGCAAAGAGCCTTGCAATTTTATTACATACTTAATCATTTATATGTCCGCTGAAATTAAGTTTGAACTTAGTAATTCATGCGAGGTGCTCGCAGTTAATAATTAATAGCGTATCCTACTTCTTGCGTTACAATTCCTACTTTCTCTGCCACATATCTGGTAAAAGAAATACTATATTTCGCCAAAAATATATATCGTTAACAACAAAATATTTTATTTCCTAATTGGTTCTATGGGACTAGGAGAATGCAATAGGCTTAAGTGATAGGCGAATCTTTCAAGAGTTGGTCACTATGTGAGGATTTGATATCCTATGCTCTTTACATGTCCAGGATATAAACGAATTTTTAAGTTATTCATTTCTTTTATTTGTTAACGAAGTTGCCAATTACTAGGATTATATCAATGTCACCGGTGTTCCAAAATTTCGTTGCACGGTTCTTGCACATGTCAGTGAATGTTAAGCACACTTAAAAGACACCAGTCTTCGCCAGATTTGAACCCGCGACCTTGAAATCAGTAGGTCAGCGCCTAACCAACTGAGCCATCTCCCTCAATAGGACTTCCCTCTGGAAAACGTATCATTATTTGAAAGTGTAATCTAATAACTAAGAATGTCTCGAAAATGCTTATCTGGGAAAAGATGAGTTTAACTAAATTTCATATCTTAACGAGATCTACCTTTTTTGAGTGGTAAGGTTTTGTCTATGTCTTATAGTTTACCAGTTACGCAAAAGTTATCCAGATTGAAGAGGACTTCAGAGACTATTTCTAGAAAATTTAAGATAAGCACTTCTCATTTTTCATAAACATATATTAAACATACAGTACTTTAATCAACATGTTAGTCTTATCTTTTAGAAAATCAAATTATCGAAATAAATCTATGTAAAGTCGAAGGTTCCCTTGAAAATATTTGTATCGTATCCTTGTCTTAATCTCTCTCTTTTTGAGTAAACTGTTCATATACTCACAAATATGCGCACGCGAGCCTTTTTCTATATATTTAAACAAAATGTTAATATCAGGAGACATCTGTCAGTGACAGCATGGGCTCTGATTATAGGAGGGCTGTTCAATAAAGAATGATCATACTGTCACCCAATTATCGGAAGGCACGACCAACTGGAGCTGGGTAGGGGACAGGAGGCATTTAGACCACGCCCACCCATTTATCTTGCAGCGCTAACATAGGGGATTGTCAGGAAGGTGTCACTAGGCACTGTACTGTCTCTTTCCCCTCCCCCTGACGTCTGGAACAGTCGGGATGATGTTCCGAGCCGCGAAGCTGCCAAAAACAGCGATCTTCCTATATAAGGGCTGCAGTGGACGAGTCAGTTCAGTTCTTGGCAAGCAGCCGTGAAGAGCGCCGTGCTAGAGAACGGACTGGAAGACTGCGTACGTGTATCAGAGGAGTTGTACGTAATTGTGAGTGTGGAGTGGACCTGTGACAGGCGAACTGGTGGATTGTAATTGTGTGCGCTACGTCATTCTATGCAATCGGCAAGTGTTCCAACTGTAATTCAGTGGAAATAAAGAACATTTTGAGTTTGTGCAATTGGACTTTTAATTTCACGAACCCACAAAGTCACAATACTTTTTTACGGTCATAATTTTTCGCACTTAAGTTCAATCTTATTATATTCTCTTAGCTTAATGTGAAACAAACACGCCGTAGTAGTTTCATTGTTGGTACTCCTGGTTCCCGCCTGTATGAACCAGGCAAGTTCAGACATGTTCAGTATCGCCTACCGCTGCAATGGAGGTAACACCCGAGGAACAATATGCGGCTTTGAAATTCTGCTTTTGTCTCAACAAATCTTCAGTTGAGGCCTACACAATGTTACAGGAGGCCTATGGAGAGTCTGTTCTTCCCTACAGCACAGCTGGAAGGTGGTTTAAAATGTTTAAAGAAGGGAGACAGTCAATTTCAAAGGAAGGTGGTCCAGTTACTACTCTTACGGAAGAAAACATCAGAAGTGCTGCTGCCATTGTGAGAGAGGATCGACGAATTACTCTTAAGCTCACTTTCTGAAATACCGAACATTTCATTGGGTGCCCCCCACACGTGGTGACAGAAACATTACACATGAGACGTGTTTCTGTGCGATGGGTTCCAAGACTGTTGATTTCCGAACAAAAGGACATTCGCATGCAGATTTGCATGCAGTTAAAGTTGATGTTAGAGGAAGATCCGGAATTTCTTTCAAACGCAATCACTGCTGATGAAACTTGGCTACATCATTTTGATCCTGAGAGCAAACAGCAAAGCTCAGTGTGGAAATCTCCTTCATCACCAACCCCCAGAAAAGCAAACGTGATTGCTTCTGTTGGGAAAGTTATGGTCATCTCATTCTTTGATATTCATGGAATGGTTTATCAGCATGTTGTATCTGCACACTCATCAGTAACTGGACAATACTACAGGGATGTCCTGAAAACATTGCAGGTTCATATCAGGCGCAAAAGACCACATTTCCGTGAAGCAGGCTGGATGCTGCACCACGATAATGCGCGACCGCATATTGCCAATGTTGTTGCTGAATATCTTGCAAAAAATCAACGTGAAGTGCATCCCTCACCCTCCCTATAGTCCGGATTCAGCCCCATGTGACCTTTTTCTATTCCCTAACTTGAAGAAACGCCTTCATGGGAGGCATTATCCATAATCAGAAGCAGTGGTGAAGGCTGCGGAGGCGTTTTTGAAGGATATCTCAAATAATGGTTTCCAGTATGTCTTTGAAGACTGGCAGAAACGCTGGGACAAGTGCATCGCATTCAGGGGAGACTATTTTGAGGACCATCAAAATTATGAGGATAAGTAAAGGTATGTTGTCAAAAAAAAAATTGTGATCGTTCTTTATTGAACAGCCCTCGTAATAAACTAAATTCATAAAATAGTAAAGAGCAAATTACAGGTAAATAACAATTAAATTAATCTAAGAAAATAAATTAAGGTAAAATTAAAGAATTCAATACACAGGAACTACCAATTAAAAACAAACCCACAAAATCAATTAGCATCATGATAAAAGTTATTAAAACTTACATGTACTTCTTTTACTGTACCTCCTGTTAGCAGAGGAAGCACTATATTCCACGATCAAATTGTGGATTTCGCTAGATATACATGTTTTCAGACTCCATAAAATGTTATATTTTACCCAAAATTTCGATACCGTGGTTTCACGGATATGCATGGATTGACACATCCTGATTGACACACAATGTTATTTACAAAAATTCCTTTAAAGCAAATATTTGCTTTACCTTTTTCATATACCGTGTAATAGGTTTTAATTTTCCTGTAATTGTATTTTTCTCAAAAGAAAAGTCTTTATTCGTTTTATTTTCATTTATTTATTTGAGGCATGTCAGTTGCGTCAACGTTTTAAGTAAGTTTACAAAATCAATGTACGCAGTTGTATTTGGGGTTCTAAATTTAGTAGTTCAATCTATTGCTCCCTGTATAAGTAGCTTGAGTAGGTTTAGGTTCTTCAATAAGAAAACCCTATACAATGCGTTCTGTGACAAGACCTGACCAAATATTGTATGCATGCTTTCTGTTGAATTATGTATATGATGTCTCTGATCTATGTCCCCAAATTTCCAGAGTCACAACTAATGTATAGCCCGAAAGATAAAGGTATTCAACCTAGTAAACAACTGGCGGGACGCAATCCCGTCCCCAATATATTTATTTTTTTGTAAATATAGCTGAATTTTTAAACCATCACAGAGGGATAAAGATTTAAAAAAGTTGACTGTTGCTCGAACCAATTGTATTACGCTATTTCCATTGCAACTAATGGAAATGTATAATTAAACTATTCTAGCAAATATTTATCTTGATTAACGTGAAATAGAGAATAAGTTCTTTAAGAATAGTTTGTTGAAGTTCAAATAGTGAAAATCATATGAAAGTAACACAAAATTTTGATCGCAGCATTTTTAATTATTAGTGGCCTACTGAGTTACATTGCTTGTTTGTAAAACAAAAGCAACCTTTATTCTAGAAGACTCTGACTGGTGTTCAAAATTGTAGTTTGAAAATAAAATATCAAAATTTTGGAGTATATTCCTGTAAGTAAAATATAATATAATTTACATTGTACAATATATATTGTATGTTAAACTTTTCTAATTTTGTATTGACGTACTGAATGAAAAGCTGTAATTGTAGCGAAAGCATTTCTTAACTACTGAATTCACCAGTTAATTGTTAGAAAATATTTGGCAACTGAAGAGCATAGAAAATACATTAAATTTTACATTTTGGGATTTCACTATTCTGGATAGGCCTGTTGAACAAATATCGTTAAACCAGCGGAAAACTCGATTTCAGGACATGACTAAATGACCAGTGATTTGGAAAGGTATCCAAGTCAAATTTTTGAAAAGAAATGCATCAACAAATTTTGTCTCTTATCTTAAATTAATTAAAGAAAAGGAGAAATCTGTGCTGCATATATCACAATTGTTATACTGGTAATGTTGACGATGAGATGACGGATGTTCAGTTCCGATCTTCTTAAATTAGGTCAGAACTCGATTATGTTTAACGTCTCACATCTGCGTGACGAGGCCACGCCGTGGCTCAGTGGTTAGACCGCTTGGCTCTCACCAAGGCGGCCCGGGTTCGATCCCAGGCGACCGCAAAGTGAGACAACACGGCGTTGGGGCGGGTTTTCTCCGGGACCTCCGGTTTCCCTCACCATCTTCATCTCATCTCATGTATCATCAGTGTCACCGCCTGCGGTGCCTATGTAGTAAAAGCGGGCGTTAAACACTACACATTTCACACATTTTCTGCGTGACGTAACACCTGAGCTGAAAGTCTAGCTCGGCTGAAAGCTATCACTGCTCTCCTCACAGGGCACCACCTATGAAAAAGCACCTGAACACAATAGGGGTATATCAGGTAAATTAAGACTGCAGATTCTACAGGAAAGGGACTGAAACGTCCAACATATTTTATGTTCCTGTGAAGCCTTGTCTCACAGGAGATATAATTGCGTTTGGGGCAATGTTTATAGAACCAAAAGAAAAATCATCCATGCCCACCAGAAGACTGTATACCCTCTTAAGGGATGCAGGTGTAGTGTGATGGACATAAGCAATACAGATAGCACAGTAAACCCTAGGCGGAAGTGCGGCTGGAGAAAAGACGGGAATCTGTAATGATAGGAGGGGAAAAAAGTTTGGAAATTTGAAACTTTGTTGGAGTCACGGAAGTTAGACAGGAGCAGATATTACAAATATGTATGTTCAAAGTACGATACACATGCCCCATTCAGCCCTTAGTCTTTCGTTAACAGTACACATCGCCTTTTTCCCTTGACTGATTTGTCACTACATGTTAAAAGTAGCAGGGGATTCAGTTAGTAAACTTCGGGTTATGCAGTGGGTGGCAATCGCGATTCGTCGAAGAGCATTGTGGGTAATACATACTGGTGTGCTTTGCCGTTGCCTTCCAGAGTGAGGCTATGAAGTGATAAAGGTGTTGGAAGTAGGGAAACGTCCATGCCATAGCCGGGAATAGATCATGGGTCCACTTGCATGTTTGCACCATGTCACAAGTTATAAATTAACTAGGGAAGATTTGTATCTTTTAAGCACTTCATCCGGTAATTTCCACTGATTGAAGATATTCTGTAAGTACCTATGTTTGGTTTCAAACCGGTGGAGCGTTATATCTTCTAGTGCCTGAAAAACCACAGGAAGTAAAGGGTAGTCCCGTGTTGTGGATTTAAAGGTAAAACAACCTCAACACTGACGGAGAGATTACTGAGAAAAAGAAGTAAGCGACATTTCACATTCAATACATAATGCTAAGAACCAAAGCAGTTAAAACCGTTAATTAAAAGAATTCAAGATAGATACTCCAGCAGTAGACCACAGAAGATAATAAACAGCGCCATTAACGACTAGCAGAATTCAAGGCTATTTCCTTATCTAATGTATAGCAAGATATTGTTCACCAAACAATGAAGCACTTAAAAAGTACTTTAAAAGTATGGGCAGGTTAATGTTTGTAACACAATCCACATAGCTTCTATTCTCTAACGTTTTTCTTGCGAAACAAATAGCTAGATCTGGTTACTAAAATGAAATTGTTACTGATGACTATATATTTATTATATTGTATTATATTAATTATATTATATAAACTTACCCTCCGTTGGGTTTGAACCTGCAATGTCGGGAACCAGTAGCTGGTATATTACCCGTAGACCACGGAGGACAAGATCTGACTGCGGACAGTCATTTTACAGTTAGTACGCAATTGCCAAAAGTATTGCTATATTGATTTAATGGATACTGATGATAATGCAAGAAAAGTCACTATAGATATTCTACGGTTAACGGTATACACCTATTAGGAATTAGTTTTGAATCCAGTAATTTGTAATTCGATGAATAGAGCCGGACTGAAAAATTCTATGTCATAACCAAGATTTGAACCACGTATCTCCCGGTCTCCATCCGATTGCTCTAAACCACTGAGCTACTATGGCCAACATGCCGACATGACATTAAATTCTCTGACTCGTGTGTTTCCCCGTAGACCACTAGGAGTTCTCATATACAATGAGACACTCACCTTTTGTGGAGACTCACTTCAATTTACCTAAATACATAGTGGTTTAACTTTGAAGCCTGGGACTTAAGTACTTACAGCATAGTAAGCCACCACAAAAGGTACGTGTCTCATTGAATATGAGAGCCACTAGTGGTTTACCGGGAAACATACGAGTCATTTGGGGAATTTAATGCCATGTCGGCATGTTGGCTATGGTAGCTAAGCGGTTTAGAGCAACAGCACGGAGACCGGAAAATCCATTGTTCAAATCCCGGCTATGGCATTGAATTTTTCAGTCTGGCTCTATTCATCGAAACATCCTACACACGGTTAGTGAGGAAGAAATGATTATGTCCAACTATTGCAGTTATATATTATGATGTAATTATTATATTTATTTATAAACAGGCTTACAATGTAGAACATCTTCCTGTATCCTAAGTTCAATCTTAGCACCATTTAACAGTCAATTTCTTCACAAGCCGAAAAGTTCTACAGCAACCTAAAACACGTCTCAGGATCCATTCACTATTCCCTTGGCAGAAAATCCAGCTTCCCAACCCGCATCAGGAGTCGTCTACCACTGGATACGCTCTCACAAAAAGATCTTCTGTATTATTTAAAACAATAATGTACCTAGTTATGGGGGGCCCAATGGGGTTTTCCTCATTTCATTGTTATTCATTGTAACATGTATGTAAATAATGTCTATGATCAAATGATCTGCAGAGCGCACATGCGCTGTTCGATCAATAAATGAGTTTAAAAAAGGCCAATCTTTTATCCTCTTCCTGCACTCTTCTCCATCCTCCCAATCAAATACCTCCAGACCTAATTCTACATCCATTTAAGTTTAAGTCGACCATGTCTTCCTTTTCCAGGTGGATCCCATTCCAAAACTTGTTTTGGTAAACTTTTCTCAGGCATTCTGCGGACATTCCGTACCATTCTCGCTGTTTACATCGCATAAAATCTAAAATTTAATTTTGAACTATCATGGTTTATAAGATCATTGTTAGGGATTTTTCTCTTATTTAGAGTGTCTCCTGGAACAGCCTATTTCGGTAGATAATTTTAATTTCCAATTTCTATTCAATATCCAAGTTTCTGCTCCATAGGTTAACTTACGCCTTCCTACTTATTGATTTATATATCCGTAATTTTGTTTCTAAAGTTATATACTTGTCCCATAAAACCCAGTTCAGCACGGATATTGGTGTTCTTTCTTTATGAATTCTGTATTTAACGCACTCTTGTTGACTACCGCTTGAAATTCCCAATCCAAAACCTACATCACCTTCATCCTACATCTTTCAATAAAAATCCTACCTGCGGTAAAACCCTTAATGTGTGGGCACGCAGCAAAAACCTTCTGGCTGTATATAGCCAGCCAGCACGAGCGAGCGAACCGCTTGAATTTATCTTCACTCCTAAATACATATTCTCTTCCCTTCTTTTCATACATCTCATGCCGTCTTCTAGATCCTTTTCCTCATCTCCACAAGGCAAATACTTTTCTTTAAATTAATTTTAAATCCCCATCTACTAAACTCTTCAATAAGTTTTCTGCTCATATATTCTAAATCTTCATAGTCTTGGGCTATAACTAGTTCATTATCTGCGAAACTTAAGATATAAATTGTAGAATTATCCATTGGAATTCCCATATATCTGCACTTAGTTTTGTGAAATCTTTTAATTATTATATAATATAATATTATAATCAAGAGGAATTCGTAATCTTAGGGACGCGCGCATGCGCGGCGAGTCTGCCCTGGTAATTGGCAGTTTCAACTATATCTTTAGTAGTTGACTCTTAACCTAACCTAACAAACTTTTCTGAACCTAACCTAAAGTAAGCTGATTTAACCTGACACGACGTACGCCGATATGAGTAATTGAATTAGAAGCTTAAGAATGTCTGTTTTCGTCGTGTTCTTCCAAACATGGAATATTTCATACCTGGTTCGGTACTTTGTTAAACAAATATTCTTGTGGCCTCTTCTTTGTTTTAAGGTATTTTCCGCGTGCTGCGCTTACTTCTACTTATGTAGTACATTTCCATGAGAAATTGAAATCGATTTGAGTCTCGCTCTTAGTCTCAGTACCTTACACTTAATACAAACCATGTTAAATTCAATATGTATCAAATACCAAAGGTTCCAGAATAAAACATTTCTAACATTATATGTACATTATGTTTTTTATGTTGACGTTGGAGAACCTTTGAGACATATATCGGGTTGTTCTTGTATTTTAAGTATGTTTTGAGGTAGTTATAGAAAAGAAGTTATATACTTTTATTGCAGAAGTAGGAAAAAGATGTTTGGGAGGGGGGCTAGTGGAATTGTCTTTTAACGAAGCACTCAATTATTATAATCATATCAGCGCTGCCCATGTATTGGAATTGATTTTGCGACCTTAGGACCAGTAGGTCGGTGTTTACGTAGAGTCAGACTGAAAAATTCAATGCCATAGCCGGGATTTGAACCACGGATCTTCTGGTCTCCGTCCAGCGGCTCTAACCATTGAGCTATTATGGCCAATGTGCCGATATGACATTAAATTCTCCAAGTGACTGGTATTTTTCCCGGTAAACCACTTAGGAGTTCTCATAAACACATGAGACAACTACCTTAATGGCGATTTACAACATGCAAGTACTTTAAGTTAACCACTTTATAGTTTATAGTTTACTTTATAGTTAACCACTATTTGGTCAATTAAAGGAAATTTAATTGTTCTTTCACATTGGCCGTGTGTAGGCTAAATTGTGGAAACGTAGGAGCTCAATGGTTAGAGCGGCTGGACGGAGACCAGAAGATCCGTGGCTCAAATCCCGGCTATGGCATTGAATTTTTCAGTCTGACTCTTCGTTTCCACAATTTAGCCTACACACGGCCAGTGTGAAAGAACAATTCATTTCCATTAATTGACCTAATAGTGGTTAACTATAAAGCCCGGGCCTTAAAGTACTTACATGTTGTAAGTCGCCATTAAGGTAGTTGTCTCATGTGTTTATGAGAACTCCTAAGTGGTTTACCGAAAAAAAAAAAAAAAATACGAGTCAGTTGGAGAATTTAATGCCATATCGGCGCGTTGGCCATAGTAGCTCTGGTTAGAGCGACTGGACGGAGGCCAGAAGATCCGTGGTTCAAATCCCGGCTAGTTAGTTTTTATTCATCCTTTTGATCATATTACATGATATAGGACACGTCAAGTACTTATAACTAAAAATTATACAATATACATATATACAACACAAGTTTGGAATGAAAATTCAACTGTATGTACAGTATAATAATAATAATAATAATAATAATAATAATAATAATAATAATAATAATAATAATAATAATAATAATAATAATAATAATAATAATAATAATAATAATAATAATAATAATAATAATAATAATAATAATAATAATAATAATAATAATAATAATAATAATAATAATAATAATAATAATAATAATAATAATAATAATAATAATAATAATAATAATAATAATAATAATAATAATAATAATAATAATAATAATAATAATAATAATAATAATAATAATAATAATAATAATAATAATAATAATAATAATAATAATAATAATAATAATAATAATAATAATAATAATAATAATAATAATAATAATAATAATAATAATAATAATAATAATAATAATAATAATAATAATAATAATAATAATAATAATAATAATAATAATAATAATAATAATAATAATAATAATAATAATAATAATAATAATAATAATAATAATAATAATAATAATAATAATAATAATAATAATAATAATAATAATAATAATAATAATAATAATAATAATAATAATAATAATAATAATAATAATAATAATAATAATAATAATAATAATAATAATAATAATAATAATAATAATAATAATAATAATAATAATAATAATAATAATAATAATAATAATAATAATAATAATAATAATAATAATAATAATAATAATAATAATAATAATAATAATAATAATAATAATAATAATAATAATAATAATAATAATAATAATAATAATAATAATAATAATAATAATAATAATAATAATAATAATAATAATAATAATAATAATAATAATAATAATAATAATAATAATAATAATAATAATAATAATAATAATAATAATAATAATAATAATAATAATAATAATAATAATAATAATAATAATAATAGTTCACTTGTAGTTAACATATTCAAACAATTCACCTATACTATAAAACATTAACATCATTCACATTAACAAAATTAATTGTCAAAGTAATCATATCTTTTGCTATGGCATTGAATTTTTCAGTCTGACTCTACGTTTCCACAATTTAGCCTACACACGGTCAGTGTGAAAGAACAATTAATTTCCAGGTCGGTGTTTAACCAACTGAGCCATTAAACGACAAAAAAGATAGAAAAGCCAACATCCTCCGCCTGGGGTTTGAATCAGTAACCTTTAATTATTATTTCCCCCCTAATAAACAACCTGCAACATTAGGCCTTTATATTGAGTATGGCAACCTTTACTCAACATAGACAGTGAAAACTATACGAATGATATACTCATTGCGTGGACAGATGGATACCTAAGGTTTATTCCAATGCATATTTTAATGTAATTACGAATCCGTAATTTTCTATCGTGCATGCGTGGATTCAGCATCTGTTGCCATCGCTCAGAAACTGAAAGTGCAATTAAGTTTTTACTTTTCTACGCTCTTAAGTGCTGTAGCTCTCAGTCTCACATTGTATATTGAGAGTGATGGACCGTTTAAGTTTGCTCACAGGCATCTTTATCAGATTTGAGATTATTTTACGTGCCGTAAACCTTCAACACTAGACTACCGCCTTTACTTCCCTTTCCTCCGGTTAGGGATGGTGGTGTAATTTTCTCGTAATTATTCTGATTGAATATGAACGTAATTGAAACACATAATTCAGTTCGCCTATATGTCAAAGGTTTATTCGAGTTTTTTGACTGCCCGAAGGCCGTTCAAAGCCTGACTTCTTTTTTAAACTAAACTCTAATGTTACCACATATGTATATAAATACAGACAGTTCTAGCATTCTCAAAAGGTGTTATCGAATTTGAGTACTATGTTTGTGGGTATAAAATCTAATGTTTGGTTTAATGAACAGAAGAATCAGGAGAGCTTTTGTAAAACTCATGATAACCCCGAAATTTGTTTTTGATAAAAGAAAACAGTTCTGAACTCAATGTCTTAAATAATAATTATGCAATTATGAAGTCACTTATTATTCTAAACAATACTGATTATTATCAGCCCTATACGTTTTCTGAATAACGCGTATTCGGCAGCTAGCTATAAAATGTTTAAGCCTTTTTGAGTTGCTCCCAAAGCTTGAAACGTGGAATTGTTTCTATTTTGCAATTACCAAATCAGTCACTGCGCCTGCCTTTTATGTTCTTGCTTTATGTCTAATTATGAATTACGCAATATACATCCTTTAACTGCTTTAATTCTTGTTTCAGGATATAAACTTTCTTTATTGGAGACAACATGGAGGACGATTGCGTGGAGAAATTGTTTCTCTTGGAGTTCTTAGCCGAGAGTATAAAGGTTGTTAGAACGTTGAGTGTTATGAATCTGATAAGCAACGATGAATGGGCATGGAACCGTGGACAGATGAGTATAAGATTCTCCTTCTTAAATTTCCCCGATCTAGAAATTTGTGAAGAAGATTTTATAACTAAACCAGCAGGGAAAGAATATGCAACTAAATTTAGAAATGGAAAATCTTGTCTCTTCCCGCTTTCTTCCAAGACATGCTCAACTAAAATAGAAGAATTTAAAGTGCAAATTAATGTAGACAGAAAACTTCCAGCTGACATATTGCCAGAAGCTATGCCTCTGGGTTTCATGGAATTAGAATTAAGTGAGCTCTTCAACGACGTCATAAACATGCTGGTTGATAAGCCAAACGATATCCCTGCTAGCAAGACAATCAAAATTATAGACTGTTTAAAAAGAGATAATTATTGTGGCGGTATTGGAGAACTAATTTTATTCGTTAGATTGTCCTGTTATGGACCTATGATAGTTACACAGTTTCAGCTTGGCAAGGCAGGAAATTCATTTATTTTCAAAGGAAAAGAAGGGGGAGAACTTTATCAGTGCGAAAAGGTTGCTCCCTGCGGTCTCGAAGGACGGCCACATTCAGACGTTTTTAGTTACAAGAAGGATAAAAAATCTGCTGCAAAATGCCCAGCTCTGAAAAAACCTAAGCCGCCGCAATGCCCTCCACCTCCTAATCCCTGCTATCCTCCGCCTCCTTCACTCTGTCCTTCTGTACCTCGCTGTCTACCACCTCCTTGTCCTCCTCCTCGGTGCCCATACCCACCACCTCGTTGCCCTGCAATGCCAAGATGTCCTCCTCCATCTTGCATTCCTCCTCCTCGCTGTCCTCCTCCAGCTTGCCCTCCATCTCGTTGCGGTACTCCAGTTTGCCCTCCCCCTCGTTGCCCTCCACCAGGATGCCCACCTCCACCAACTGGTTGCTGTACTCCACAAGGTTGTCCTCCACGTCCAACTGGTTGCGGTACTCCACAAGGTTGTCCTCCACGTCCAACTGGTTGCTGTACTCCACAAGGTTGTCCTCCACGTCCAGCTTGCCCACCTGCACCATGCTATGCTCCATCAGGCTGTCCTCCACCTCCAGGTTGCCCTCCACCAGGATGTCCACCTCCAGGTTGTCCTCCACCAGGATGTCCACCTCCACCAGGATGCCCTCCTCCAGGCTGTCCTCCACCAGGATGTCCACCTCCAGCATGCGCACCAGCTCCATGCTATGCTCCATCCGGTTGCCCTCCTAAAGGCTGCCCACGTCCACCAGCTCCATGCTATGCCCCATCAGGCTGCCCTCCACCAGGTTGTCCACCTCCGGGATGTCCACCTCCAGCTTGCCCACCGCCAGGTTGCCCTCCAGCCCCATGTTATGCTCCACCTGGTTGCCCTCAACCAGCCTGCTCACCTCCAGCTCCAACAGGTTGCCCTCCGCGAGGCTGTCCACCACCAGCTTGCCCACCAGCTCCATGTTATGCTCCACCTGGTTGCCCTCCACCAAGCTGCCCTCCTCCTGCATGTCCGCCTCCATCTTGCGTACCGGTTCCATGTTACATGCCTTGCTATGCAGCTACTCCTTGTTGTCCTCCCCCTCAACCAGCTTGTTGTGAAGCATACCAAGAAATTGGAGCCGAGTTAAATGGACATGCTATCAAAATCAAGGTACCTAAAAGAAGGAAAGAAAACAAGGCACAAGATCAGCCAGCCACAGATCAGCCAGCTGAAGAAACGCCACCTCCCGCAGAAGGAGCTGATCAAAAGACGGGGAAATCCGCTTAAGGTATGTATAACGTGCTTGCTAGATCGATGTAGAGTTTCTATCTAAGAACTTACCATAGATAAAGCAAGCTTTGGTATCTGCCCGCAGAATTACAGAAACCTAATCGCATGGGGGATAAATATCTCTTTTAAATTCTAAGCTATGTAGGTACAGCCTCACAATAAGTATTTAGACAACTAGTGAAGTTACAACCTTAACAACAAACATTAAATTATCCGTACTACAGTTTGAGTTAGTAAACCCCATATTCCTTGCGGTTAAAAGATCCCTTTGTTACCGGTTTCACGTACACAAAGTTAACACAACTTGTATTCATTGACATTACATTGGCGTATGGTTTTTGACATTGAATACTGGTTGCTTAGGTAGATTAGGTACCGTCTTGCGAGCCTTAATAATTATTTATTTCTAGAATATGTGTTTCTTAAACGTTTTCAGTGTTTAACGCCGCTTCTGGTTGAAGCCCCAGATTGTTATGATCATTTAAACGTAATATTTGACTTTTCTTGCAGCTGTAACTTTATTCAAACAAAACCATTACCATCCATTGGAGTGAAGGAGGTAACTTTAGAAGCTTTTTGTTCATCCACGATTCATTAACTCAACACTTTCTCACATATACAATTTAGTTTCCTTTGCTGGGTTACAAGTACATTTTGATTCGAAGAAGTCTTTTGAGACACTGCAAATGTTTCCGGGTTTTTAAGCTCCTGATGGATACTGTGACCGTGTGGGTTACGTAGAATCAAAAGCTTTGTTTGCAGAAATTTAGAACACCTTTAATTGTAGTAAAAAGACGTGAAATAGACAATCAGCTGTCTTCAAGGTCGACTCGGTGCTCCGCCGCACGTAAACAAATGAAAGAAGTCACTGCGATACACTTCCAACGTCCACTGTCTCAATAACCATCACACAACTGCCGCTCTAGAGAGAGAGAGAGAGAGAGAGAGAGAGAGAGAGAGAGAGAGAGAGAGAGAGAGAGAGAGAGAGAGAGAGAGAGAGAGAGAGAGAGAGAGAGAGAGAGAGAGAGAGAGAGAGAGAGAGCCAAGAGCGAGAACAAGTCATCCGGGTGCTCCCGGACGGTGGACAGAGCGCCACGGTACCTATCCGCTGAGCGGATTTACCCGTGAGGTCTTATAGAATTGGTCTTAACTCCAAATACCGAACGTATGTTTCCATCACACATCCTACACACCCATTCTGGCATACCTTACGTTGAGGACGTTGTGCGTGAACGCTCGCGCACATTGTATGCCAGAATTACATCCCATCCCAACCACCTAGTTAACACACTAGGACAATATGACTATAGGACAATATGACCACCTTGTATCCAGAAGGAGAAAGAGCTACCGCCTCCCCAAGGACGCCCTTGGGTGGTGAGACCAGCCTCTCATCCCTTCAGCACTACACTCTATCCCGGTCACACTAGGGCTTGATTTGACCTGTCGGCTGACCCCCGGCAGTTAGGTCCCCCTGCGTGACCCAATCGCGAACCCCAACCTAAATGTTCCCCAACTACCCGACCTCTCGCTCCTGGCCCCGCCACACTGGACGGACTCTGCAACGCAGGTCACTCCTGGCGTGGCGGCATAGTGCATTGGCCTCCTACCTGGAAGCTCACCCCGCCGCCAGGAGCACTAGCAGAGGTCGAATCAGGTCCATCTGTTTACACGGACAACTGCCGCTCTAACACCTTGCGGGTTTTTTTATACTTCCAGCCATTGTTTCCAGAAAGCCACAGACCTTTCGATAACATTCGCGGCGGCAAGAGAAAGACAGAACATTCCAAAGCCTCTCTCTGTGTCTTTCTTTTGGCAAGCGTCCAGCTCTCCTGGCAAGCTCCCAGCTCTGGCTGGCAGCAACCCAACAATGCCATATGGTGACAATACACTTTCTTGTCATTCAAATTCAGTATTGCATTTACCCATTAATATCGAACAATTGTAGCTTATAACTGAATTTGTGTTTCCTTCCCTTTTTAGCCTTTCACTTTGTAGTCCACACTAATTTTGCCTACTCTATAAATTACAAACTCATTGGTACAACAACTGTTACAAATTCCATCAAGTAAACTACAGCTTTAAACACTGTTGTATCCAATAAGTATGCAATTTGGGCGGTTTGTTTAGTTTCAACTTGATTACATCGCCGTGTTTTACTCTTTGTCGCATTTGTTCAGTGCATCGAAAGAATCCATTGTCTAGATTGAATGTCATTTTGTATGCGTTTTGTACTTTTGACAAAGAAGGCCAAGAATATGTATGAAAATAAGTTGACCATCAGCTTTTGGCACGTAAGTCACAGTTCTTGATTTTAACAGACCAACCGACAAATTTTATTGGTATCTGCAGCTCATTTTGTGTGCGTTGTAGACAGTTGAATTTTGCCCCATTTAAAGAAGTTCCAAACGTGTAATGAATTAAGCATCACCTTCAATATTGACTTACATAGACGGTCATCGGCACCTCAGATTTTAGGTAAAAACGTATTTTGTGGCTCATGATATATAGAAAATAATATTCGTATATTAATTATTGTAACACGTTTCGAAAATTTAGTGTTATATAGCCTAAAAATATCCAATTTCACGTTAGAAATGCTCAATTTTTCAATTTCTTCATTTGGTAATATGGAAACGCTGTGTAAGCCTAGATGTCTGTCACACCTTGACAGAATTCACAGAGTAATGCATTGGTCGTCTCCCCTACTCAATACATTGTGATATTTGAGAGCGAAGGCACTATACTTAGTGTTAAGTGAAACATACCGGAAGAACTAAGTTTCAGATCATTTCTGATTTGGCAGAGGATAAACGAATTTCCCATTCGATGGAAGAATTATTCACTGGGATGTATGCTATAAAGAGGTGAGTAAATTTTATAAATCCCTGTAACATTACTTGGCATTGCATTAAGAATTGTGGAAAATGAAGGATACTATATATATGGAGTAGCTTTTGACTAAATAATTCGAAAAGATTTTCTTTTTATTTAGAAAATTTGACGCTAAAACAAACTACGAACTCTTGCTGTAATGATTATAGCATTTTGCTAAGTATATTTAATTCACAAACGCTTCATGATGTGAATTATATTTTATTGTTACTTTTAGGTACTGTGAACAAAGACCACATTTGATGCTTTAGTCTTCAGGCGAATATATCTACACATAATTGGGATTGATAGAAGAGGTGAAAAAAATCAATTGCATTCCTGGTTATGTTGGCGAAGAAGATTTTGGAAAATTCAAGTCAATGCTTCAAAAATACCCTGGGCTGATAGTTGCTAACATCTTGTCTGGCGAAACACCTGAACATGAAGTGCTGTAACTTTGCGTCTAATATCAACATTTAAATATGCTGCGGTGTTATCAGTTCATGTGAAACGTTCATATTCTACCCATAAGATGGTGTTATCTGACGAGTGATGCAGTTTCTCAATGGAAAACTTAGAAAGTGTGTTAGTTGTTTACTGTTACTCTAATTATGGACAAATGTTTCCATTAATTTGTAATGTATATAAAATAATACCATTTCTTGTTCGACTAGTTTTGTAATTTTAGAACCTAGTTTTATGCAAGATGTGGTCTATTTTTGGTACCTAATTTAAGATACTTAGGAACTAAATGTCCAAGGTTTGTTCATTCGTTTTTAGTCCTGTTGAGCTGCATCTAAATTTGCCATATATATTCTAACCTTCGTCAAATTGAAATATACAGGTCTTATTTAAATTAACTTTTACTGAATACAGTTTACTTAATTACCTTAGGGCCTTTTCATATAGTAAGATCTAAATTATTGTTATTTTCTAGATAAATTAAGAGATTTAAGTAGCAGTGAAACTCTAGCTTACAGATATAATAGTTATTTTGACATACTTTTTCCATGTAATTGTTTTTTGTCGTGCAATGGGTCTTGCACCTAGTGAATTATTTGTCTACATTTGCTTAAGTTACTTATTCTTCTGTGACGTGAAGTACATGTCAATGCAAATTGTTAAATTTAGTTTTAAAGAATAGATATGTATAACTCTTAATTTAGTGGATAAAATGACACTAGATCATGTGTTTATAGATTATTTGTATTATTTAAATACTAAGAGTTAAATGATGAGGCCTGGGACTCAAGTCGCCACAAACTGTGTATCTTGGATGCGAGGACCCCTAGTGGTTTACCGGGGAAATATATGAGTCGATTGGAGAATTTAATGTCATGAAGGCAAATTGGTCATGGTAGTTCAATGAGCAAGAGCGACTGGACGGAAACCAGTAGCTCCGTGGTTCAAATCCCAGCCGTGCATTGAATTTTTCATGTGGACTCTATCAATCCAAAATCTTAGCCTGTATACGGCTAGTGTGAAGAAATGATTAATTTCCATCAATTAACTTAAATTATGAATATTCCTTCTGCTTTGGGAGTTCGCAACCCTCCGAGGTGGAAGTTACCACGTTTAAAAGTTATTTTAGGGTCGCCTACCTTGTGATACGACACTACACTATACTGCAGTAATCATGCGTCATGCAACAGTTAACAACTAGAGTAGCAACTTAATACGAAGCCTATAGCCAGCCATCACAACATGCGCAGTTTCTCTTACCACCACACATAAATAAAGCTCAAGCTATTTGTCCCGGGTAATAAGTGCTTTCCCATAGTAGCAATATCGGTGTAACTGAAACACAAGTAAGTTATTATTAAATTATAGATGGGTCGTATTTTTTTTACACATCTATAATTTAATAATTTTTCGCTTCACTGTGGTGTTCCAATACAGTTAAATCTCGATACAAGTAAGTTATTTTTTTGGCCAAGTACTAGCCAGCAGTATCAGTGAGAGATAAATTCAAATCCAAATCCTACAGCTATAATGAGCAATATGTAAGAGATAGGTAGATTACAACCTGGGAGTATTGTACACTGAGCCTATACTCAGGTCATTGTATGTCAGATCCCCTGAGGGAGGGATGAAGTGGGGGTGCCTATCTTATATGCCAAAACTACGGCAAGGGATAGAAGCCAGCGTGGGGACCCTAAAGTATTTGGAATATTCTGCATCTCGTCGCCTGGTTTCTTCAATGTGGACCCAGCCTCGCGAGATTCCACACCTGTCCCCACCACATTGGCGGAAAAAATACGGAGGTCATGTTCTTCAGCAGGACCTCAGCTCCTTTGCTTATTAGGTTTTGTTTTATAACACAGGTTGTGGTTGTGTTAATTAGATTTTCTGTTTCATTTTGTATTTCTGATTTTGTGTACAAGAGGATTGCATAAGTGTAAATATTCCTATTCTTTGTGTAAAATTCTGCTATATTGATTCATATATTATGTTTGACTAATAACTCTAATAACTCTGGCAGATTTGTATTTTTCATTGTCATTAATTTACTCTATTCTTAACTGTTTAAACCTTTTTCCTTTTGTTAAGCACACCTATTGACAATTACATCTGGTTGCTTTCAATGTTGACTGTGCTGGTATCTAATAATAATAACAACAATGATGATGATGATGATGATGATGATAATTTTAATTACTAATAATAAAACTAATTACTAAATAAATTTAAATTACTAAATAAAACTAATTTACATAGTCAATTACAGCATCAGAAACAAATTCTACACATGATCCCTTAATCACATCATGAGTTTAACACTTTCAAGTACAATTAAAGCTACAATGTCATCATTCGTTCAAGTTATATAAACATTTGTTTATGAGGAAAGACTTTAACTTCCATTTAAACTGCTGTTTTGAGATGCTAGTTATTGATTTAATATTAGATGGCTGTTTATTGTAATGCTTAATTCCTAGTATATGTAGATCCTTTTGAGAGACAGTTTTAATGTACACTTGTCCACAATAAACATTATAGCTGTATAAGCATACAGCGAGTGGATGGTGATTAGTTTTTTATTTATAAAGGTATCCCTGCAAGATTCTCTTGCTTTTAGATTATATATGATCCTAATACACTTTTTTTGGTAAATAAGCAGTTTATCCATGTGTGTTTTAGCTGCTGAACCTCATATTTCTATTCCATAGATTAGATATGGATATATACATACATAGTAAATTAATTTTAGGATATATGTATTGTTGCACTTGCTAAAATATCTTAGGAGATATAATGATTTACTAATTTTTCTGCATATGTTTTCAATATCATCAGCCCAAGTTAGTCAATCATCTAACACAATACCCAAGAATTTATGTGTTTTCACTTCTGATGCAATGTCACTCTGTACTTTTAGACTTATAATACCATCATATTTTTTTAGCAAGTTGAATTGTATCATATTGGTCGTTTGCATATTACATTGTAGTTTGACAGATTGAAAATAGTTCAGCAATTCAAAGGTAGTGTTGTTTAGAGTGATGTTCAGCCCTTCTATTGATTTATTCCAGCATATGGCTGTTGTATCATCTGCACAGGTTACAACAGTTGTCTTTGGTGGGATTTTTATGTCATTTATATATAAAATAAATAATAATGGACCCAATGCAGAGCCTTGTGGTACACCAAATTTAACAGTATCCAATTCTTTACATTTTTTATGTATTTCCCTTTTTTATGTGCTATCTCTGTTAAATGTTTTCTGCCCAACAGATAGGAGTGAATTAGATCAAGGGGAAGGCCCCTTATGCCATAGCTCTCAAGTTTGCTAATTAAAATATGGTGGTCAACACAGTCGAACGCTTTAGACAAATCAAAAAATAAGGTGCTAACCTTCTCATTGCTTTCCAGTTTCCCAATTATTTCATGTATGCATTGATTAATGGCTGAAATCGTATATCGGCACTTCCAAAAGCCATGTTGAAAGCTTTTTAGTACATTATATTTGCTTAAATATTTGTCTAATATTATCAATAAAATTCTTTCAAACAGTTTAGCTACTTCAGATAATAAAGTTATTGGTCTATAATTATTCATCTGTTGTTCATGCCCTCTTTTGAATATTGGCCTAATAATTCCTAATTTCAATAATTCTGGAAATATGCCCTGTTCTATAGAGTAATTAATTAAGAAAACGAGTGGCTTTACTGTAACATTTTTACAACTTTCTAATAGTAAAGGACTGACTTCATCCCACCCACTTGTTGTTTTATTTGGTAAGTTGTTGATTAATTTAATTATTTCATCTTCCGATGTTGGCCCAGGAAAAAAGGTAGAGTTAATCAAAGTGTCTGTGTTAGTATGATTTGTTGTTGGTATATGCATTGGTCCTTTTATGTAAAAATCATTGAATTTTTTACTAATGATGAGGGGGTCATCAATTAATTCCCCATCTATATTTAATTTTATATTTTTATGAGGATCAGTGTGTCTTCTGGTTTCATTTATTACACCCCAAGCTGTTTTACTAACATATTTTGATTTTACCATCTGCTCTCTGTATGCATCAGCTACAGCAGTTTGTAAGTTCCTTAAATACTCATGCTTTAATTTTTTGTACTTTTTTTATAATAATGTAGTGATGAACTCTTATACAGTACATACATGTCTTTTATTTTATCTTTCAAATTCAGCATCTTCAATGACAATCCTACTTTTTTCTTTCTATTATTGCTTACAGATATACATTTATACTTGCATGTGGCATTAAAGTTTAACATAAATATCCCATGGAATTCATTCCATTTGCCATTTACATTGTCAGCTTTATATAAAGCACTTTCCCAGTCTACAGCAGCTAAGCTACTTATTAGATTATTTATATTTTTAGCGTTCAGATCTCTTATCACTTAAGTTTCTCTAGTTTCTTTGATATGCTTTGTAACATTAAAATTAATTAATTGTGCATAATGATCTGAGATATGTGTTTAAAATACTTCTGAAGATATTTCTTTGATATTGGACACAATGTGGTCTATAGTAGACGATGAAGTGGTTGTTACCCTGGTGGGTTCAGAAATTAAATCTTTGTTATCATAACTATTGCATACCTCTTTCAGCTTTTGTATGATTTGTCAAGAGGGTCAAGATTAATGTTGAATTCGCCAGTAAGAATAACTTTACAATCTTTATTTAGTTGACAATATAACATTGTTTCCGATTGGAAAACAAATTCATTAACTGATGATGGTGATCAATATATTCCGAATAAATTTATATTTCCTACATCTGAAGCTGTTTTAATTGCAGTCATTTCTAGAACTTACTCTATACAATAATCTTTAGCATTAAGTTCGCTGTAGTTTATTTCATCCTTAGTATACATCATGACCCCACCTCCTTTACAATCTAATCTAGAATATTGGGCAACTATTTTATAATTTGTAATTTTACATACCTCATCAGACTTAGCACCATGCTCAGTAATAATACACACATCAGCATTAACATCACTTAGTATTTCTGCCAGGGCCAAAAGTTTAGACTGAATATATTGAATATTTAAATGACAGATCTGAAGGTACTACTGTTATTCTGAGCGTTATCTGTATGCAGTCGTTTTACCTTTGGTATGTAGTCTGGTTCATCTAAACTAACCTTCACATCCACACAACTAGTCTTTAGTTTTCCTTACACTTCACTGAGGATATTACATTGCAATCTAATCATTACATCTAATTACATCATTACACCTAATGAAATTGCTGAGAGCTCGAATAGAAATAGTGTTACTACGCGGTCTAACCAGGTCCACATTTTCCAGTTCCTAATATGCTTTTGTTTTGTATATGTACCTCTGCAGTTTCCCTCGCATGACTTGTATCTGCATCGGAGAGACCAAAACGATGGAAGTATATGTGTCTACTTTAGAACTCTAGATGTTCAACAAATTTCAATTCCTTATCCCTTTCTTCTATTTTTGTAGTATGCTGTCATAAGGTCTGCTTTCTGTGGAGCCGATGTCCCAGTTTCCCTGCAATACACATTGGAGTGCTTCCAGAATTTGACTGTGGCTCAAGGAAGCTGCACTGCTTTTACCTTCTTCTGTTTTCTGAACCAATATGTGGTTATTTGCCTTTTAACTTTCATGTAGAGTGACAGCGGATCCAGGGCGTCAGAAACCCATCTTTTGGTGTGGATGAAAGGGTGCTAGCCATGTGTATAAGGAATTTTAACTGCATTTTGCATGATGCTTTCTGTACCGAAATTGGCAGCGAAACTTACTATCAGGACTAGGATCACATTGTGGTAGATCTTTACCGCTTTGAACGCAATATATAGTTCCGGTATTGCTGTCAATCTTATTGTTTATTGGCTAGATGTAAAATGGTGATCTGTGCCTTGAAGATGGTGTTTGTCTATGCTAATATCAAAGTGCTTGACCTTCATGTGCCTTTGGCTTCTTCCTTCCCCAAGTTAGATAACCACGTCTGTTTGTAATATTCCTTTCAGGGCGATGTATATAGTTCTCGTGATGATATTTTCAGTTCAATTTCCTCCATTTTCTGGGCTAGTAGTGGTGTTGTGTGCTTCCATTTGTCCTGGGGAGATTGCATGTATTATAACAGTGGTCGCTGATGTAATCCATGTGAACATGCAGATGATTCTTTTCGGTTTAATTCCATCAGGTTTATTAGAAGAGACGTTAACCCTACATTGCTGATTAATGAGCCACAATGGAGCGTTTTGGACAGATTTTTATATGCAGTATGCGGTTGCGTTTTAGGTTTTCCAGAGAACCTGTCTGCCGTTATTGTCTGTTAGCGTATTGTATACACATTTGGGGCAGTTCATATTTCTCAATCGTTATACAGGTGGGTTCACCAGAGGTTGTTGAAGGCTCTATGTATGTCTAGGAATATCTGTACTTTCTGTTTCGTGTTGTAGTAGATATTTTATGTAATTTATTGCGTCCAACGCTGGGAAGCCTCTTCTAAAGCCAGACTGTGTGGACATTATGCATATTGCTGTCTTGTTTGGTATGGTCCCTCACATAGGAGCTTTTCTTTTGCCTTGTATAATAATAATAATAATAATAATAATAATAATAATAATAATAATAATAATAATAATAATAATAATAATAATAATAATAATAATAATAATAATAATAGTAATAATAATAATAATAATAATAATAATAATAATAATAATAATAATAATAATAATAATAATAATAATAATAATAATAATAATAATAATAATAATAATAATAATAATAATAATAATAATAATAATAATAATAATAATAATAATAATAATAATCATAATAATCATAATAATCATAATAATCATAATAATCATAATAATCATAATAATCATAATAATAATAATAATAATAATAATAATAATAATAATAATAATAATAATAATAATAATAATAATAATAATAATAATAATAATAATAATAATAATAATAATAATAATAATAATAATAATAATAATAATAATAATAATAATAATAATAATAATAATAATAATAATAATAATAATAATAATAATAATAATAATAATAATAATAATAATAATAATAATAATATTATTATTATTATATTATTATTATTATTATTATTATTATTATTATTATTATTATTATTATTATTATTATTATTATTATTATTATTATTATTATTATTATTATTATTATTATTATTATTATTATTATTATTATTATTATTATTATTATTATTATTATTATTATTATTATTATTATTATTATTATTATTATTATTATTATTATTATTATTATTATTATTATTATTATTATTATTATTATTATTATTAATTATTATTTATTATTATTATTATTATTATTATTATTATTATTATTATTATTATTATTATTATTATTATTATTATTATTATTATTATTATTATTATTATTATTATTATTATTATTATTATTATTATTATTATTATTATTATTATTATTATTATTATTATTATTATTATTATTATTATTATTATTATTATTATTATTATTATTATTATTATTATTATATTTATATTCTAAAAATGTTAACTAGGACTGCCATATTATCCAAATGTAACGCACTGAACAGGATTTTAATTGTACAAATAGACAACTAATGAGCATTAGGAATCATCAGACTCTAAGGAAAATGGGGAATAATCCTCTTTAAAGAAAAATTCTCAACCACCCCTCCCCCCATCGAGCCAAGCACGTAACCCGGTGTCTTTGAATTTGGAAGTTCAGTCTAAGCCTCCCTTACCTTTTCGCATAGAATGGAGGCAACTTTATAACAATGAGAACAAAAGATGACTGATACTAAATTGCGTTTGTTTTCTTGAACACCATTTGAGACAAAATTCTCCTAAATTTTTGTTAATTTTACATTTAAAGAAAATATTTCATTAAAGGGTTTACTCCAAAAATAATGGATGCAATCTCAGGTATGTTATGTTGTTATTGTATAAAATGTAACATTAGGAGACCAGTATTTTCAGCAAATTTTGTTCAAATGCTCTAATGGACTTTCATTCATACAACATAGATAAACTCGTAACCTAAATTACTAATTCAAATGCTTAACCAGTTACGAATTAATTGTAGTATACAGTTTATAATAGCAATCGATTGATATAAGATATTTGTGGTAGTTAATTTATTAAAAGCCGTACTTATTTACCGTGTATATAGAGTGAAAAAAATACTAAGACGTAATCTACGAGGCTTTTGCCTACAAACACTTAATGATTCTTTACAGAGTTATTCTCATTAGCAAAGATGGTTCGTTTATATTGCTATTAGCTGTTATTTCGTCGACATGTAAAGTTCTTTTAAGTGAAACGAATGTTCAACTTGCGCACTTAAAATCATCGATCTGGGCCGGGTTTCAATTCCATGGATATCTAATGGAGATTGTGCCTTAGGAGGATAAGATCAATAACTGGAAAAAGAAACTCTTATCCGTGGAATTCGTGCTAACCGATAATCGAATTCGGGTCCTTTGCATTAGGTGGTCGCATTACCTTTACATCACGGGAATGGCCGGTATACTTTACGGTATACTTTACTCTTAAAATTCAGCTTTTGTTATATTTGTGTAAATTATTGATGAATCTAAATTTTTATAAAGTAAATAGAAAGCAATTAGTTTTACTAATAATGAAAACTATCACTTTTATTGTTTTGAAGGAATATAACATAAGTAGATATTTATTATCCGCTCACAAGTAAACCTCCTTGATCTTACAATTTTTTTAAGAAAACGTTTTCAAATTTTTTGACGTAAAGCTCTAATAGAAGTATAAATGTATATTACATGCCACGTAGATTCTGTAACATATTTGGAGAAAATGGTTTGAATTTTACGAAAGTTCCTCACGATGCAGAAGTGTTCCATTTATAAACCCCCCCCCCCCCTTTAACTACAATGTTAATATAGGCGGCCGGTTGGAACGATGCTGTTTATTCATAAACTTTGGGTTGCAGGTACTTTGGATTTTTAATTATTAAATATCACACACACACACACACACACACACACACACACACACACACACACACACACACACACACACACACACACACACACACACACACACACACACACACACACACACACACACACACACATTCGCACTCTCTTTCATATTTCCAGACTATGGGAAGATGGGGAATCATCTTGGTTGGAGACAAATCCTCATCCCCAGCCGGGAATCGAACCTGGGACCCCTTGCACGGCACGCAGGTGCTCTTACGGGGCCAGCCAAGTGATCTTTGTAAAACGAATTACTTAAATTTCATTTTAATCTAATGCCCGCCTCGGTGGCGTAGATAGTAACATGTCTGCCTCACGTTCACGAGGTCCCTAGTTCGAATCTCGGTCAGGTGAGTTACATGGATAAGGCTTTTTCCGGGTCTTTCCCTTATCCTTACAGACGAATGTCGGGTAGCTCTAAGCTCCATGGATCCTGGACACATTTGAGCATCATTTCACCCATTTCATTCACCGTCCGATATGACTTAACGTTGGAGGACGCAGAATTAAAAAAAAATAATAATAATACAGAAAACGATGAACAGTTCCATCTTTACCTCCTACTTAATTTCGTAAAATAGTAACCTAGGGGAACAGAATGAATTTAATAGTAGCTTTATTTTGAATACTTAAGGAAAACTGTTATACTCCAGTATCGAACGACGGTAATTTCTACGATATATGTAATGTCTTAAAAGAATGGGTCCAGGGACATCTTGTACATAAACCACTCCTTAATGTCTCATTTACTCAGTTTTTTTTTTATAAAGCCATTAAACATTCCTCATGTAGTATTTTTTTCCCATACTGGAGTGAAACCGAAAGTTCTAACTCAGAACCCACAATTTTAAGACAATAAAGCCATCGTGATCTATCAAGAGGTTATTCCGTTTTGTTAATACTGAGTATGCGCGGAGGAAACTGCCAATCACACTGATTTAATCCTCAAAAAAAAGCAATAGTATGGCTGGCAAAGGTTCAGTTATTTGTATACAATACATATATGCACAGCTTAACCTTATCTTAGATATGTCATTTCGTAAACATTCGTGACCCTTCAGATAAATTCCATAATTGCATCGATAGGCTCAAAGTGTCCACTAAACTGATCACTGAAGGGAAGTATGGAAGTTATAGAATGTTTGTCCTATATAGCTTCAGGAGAAATTGTAAGCTTTTAAATAGCATGTCACCCACCCCACCCCAAAATATATCTTAGAGTTCAAAATGTCGGTTTGGCTGGCTCAGTTGGTTAGACGCTGGCCTACTGTTACCGAGGTAACGGGTTCAAACCTAGCCCATACCGATGGCTTTTAAGTTTGTTTAAAAGCGACAAGGATTTACTGGCATGTAAGAAAGTTCCTGCTGGATGAAATTACAGTTCACCAGTGGCGCTGATATCCTAGCGATTGACAACGTCGTTACCAAATTAAATGAAGTGCATGCCACCCAAACATTTAATCGGAAATGCATGTTTTCAAAGACCCCGAATAAAGTAATGCATTTACGTAGCTTATATCGGACGATGAAATAACTGAAGTGTTGTTTGAATGAGTACAGGGTCCATAGAGCTTTAGGAACATTCCTCTTTCAGGATAAGGAAAAACCATGGATAAAACCTTATACAATAGCTCAACCTGACCGAGATTCGAACTTAGAACCTCTTGGATGTGAGGCAGATCTGCTACCCCCACACAATGGATGCGGATATTGTGTGTGTGTGTGTGTGTGTGTGTGTGTGTGTGTGTGTGTGTGTGTGTGTGTGTGTGTGTGTGTGTGTGTGTGTGTGTGTGTGTGTGTGTGTGTGTGTGTGTGTGTGTGTGTGTGTGATTTTCAGGACTTAAAAATGAAGTCATTCTCCTTGCTTTCCAATATTTTGATATAAGATTTTCAAAAGCAACAAAACTCACAGTTTTCAAGATGCTCCATGTACATTTCTTCTTCATTGGAGCGCGGTAAACAGTAAACATTTCAATTCCAATTTTGTAATTATATTTATTCAAATAATTATGCTCTCTAAGTAGAAATGTTGCAACAGAAGATTTCTTGGCAATTCAGTAACTATTGATGAACATTTAACATTTTCTTGCACTTTGGCTTAATTTTGAAGCATTAACTGTTAACTATAATTAGAAATTATTTTTCTATTTTTATGATTCAGTGAATTGATTCGTATCAAAAGTTCTGCTTCACTGCAAAGTTAATTTTAGTTCCCTTTTATGCTAAAATTTCTGTCATTTCTCTTCAAAAAACACCGCAGTGAACGGAGACCCACTGTAAGACTACACTTTTATTTAATTTCGGTATTTTGTTGATCATATCATGATACAAAAAATGTTGACCTCGCTAAAACACTTTTTGAGTGAACCATTTCCGAGTTATTCCTTATTTTCTGAATTTTCCTTTTCTCATATGGAAAATCGTTGTTCTGTTTTAAATCTATGTAAAGAAATTTGAATTTAAAACTGAAAATTAGCACAAAATATGCATATATTTTGTAGTTTCTATTTGTCACTGCAAAACTGGATGAGAGGTCGGAATTTCAAGGTCATCATATAGCTATCAGCTGTGCTATTAGAAAGATCTGTCTATGCCTTAAAACCTACTGTATTCCAGGATTTCCCATGCATTTACAAGAAAATCAGAAAATAAGCTAATTTATGCAATAGTTTATCTTGAATAAGTATTTTTAAGAATAATTTGTACATTTATATTTTTCAATTCATTTGAAAAGTATTGATTACATAGTGCATCGTGTGTAACATTTTCAAAATGCAAAAGTGTAAGAGAAGTTACTGTCGAGAAAATGGGGTTTCTAAAGAATTACTGGGCTATTGGACAATGGCTTATGGATATTCATCACCTGATAGATTTTAATACTCTTCGAAGATAAAAAGATTAACAGAACCTTTGGGTTAAAATTAAAGGACTTTCTGATCTATGATCAAAATGAAGAATATAAGAGGCGGCTCCAAACTTTTAACTGCCCTTTGCAGGACACGGTATGTTCAGATGACAATGTCTCCGAAGGACTGGAATCACCCTTGTTGCAGGTGCCATCCTGCGTGTTGGGATATACATTTTGGCTTCTGTCCTTGGACATACCAAATGTCACTGGGTACCTTTTACAAACTGCCTTTTCAGGTTAAAACGTAACTTATACCACTAAAAGCAACAAATACATTGACAAATACAATGTGAAAATCAGTGTTAAGCACAATTGGCTTACTTATTTAAAAAAAAGCGTGAATTGAGTCAGCTATATTCTGACCTTGAAATTCTATAGTCATTTTCAAGACATTGCGAGAAACAACTTAATTGTAAAAGCCCTTAAAAAGTGACACATTATTTAAAAATTCAAACCACTAGTACGGATATATTGAAAATTGCTTATGCCGCCACGAAAACCGTTATTTCAAATAAAGTGTGTTTTAAAATGGTCTACTCTATTGTGAAGTAAGCTTAATGTAGTGCGATCCATATATACCTGAACCATTTCAATAGGCCATAACTTTTGATCCAATAATAGGACACACTTGTAACTTTGCGAGAATATAATACACTATTGGGAGATTACATTACACTATTTACATCTCAGAGAAAATGTTGGAAGTGTCCTCCACCCGCATCTATACATGTTTGTACTCGTCTCACCATATTCTTTGAAGTTTTACGTAGATAATATCAAATTGAGAGAAGATTATTTCCAGCAAGATGAGCAACGTGCCATACATCTAATGACACCACGGAACTTGGAACCAGTTTCTTTGATAATCGAATAATCTCAAAAGGTCTGTGACCCCCCAGGATCCCCTGACCCAACCCCACCAGATTTTTTCTTGTGGAGGTATCTAAAAAATAGTGTACAAGAATAGGCCAAGGACAATTGATGTTATCAAGGAATCCATTCAAACCGATATAAGTAACATTGGCGAGGATACCCTCCGCAAAACTTCGGAGAATATGGTGAGACGAGTGCAAACATGTATAGATGCGGGTGGAGGACACTTCCAACATTTTCTCTGAGATGTAAGTAGTGTAAGGTAATCTCCCAATTATGTATTATATTCTCCTAAAGTTGCAGGTGTATCTTATTATTGGTTCCAAAGTTATGGCCTATTGAAATGGTTCAGGTTTATATGGACCACACTTTCTTTACCAGTTATAATTGTACAACATTCACTCCGAACACTATCATAAAATATAAGATATGCACTTTATTTTCCATGTAAATATATTACATTTGGTGTATTTTAGTCCAAATGTTTGGGGCCATAATGAGAATGTAAAAAAGAACAAATATTTTCCAGGTAAAAGTTGATTTGAATTGGAATGTTCTGCAGATCATCTGCGTGTTGTATCTTTTAGTCATGTTATTCATACAGATACACACTACACACAAACCTGAATTTTTCCTAAAAATGCCTTTTTTATTTCAAGATGTATCAAAACATTTATAAGGAGTAGTAATATTGGTGTCCAATATAAGATTTATTTAGTAGGGTATAAGTCCTTATGGCTACCAGTGAGCCATATTTAGGACAAACGTCTAGCAGAGAAGGTATTTGGCCATATTTACAATACAACCTCAAGTGAAACGATTTAATAAATGCGGAATTCAAATTAGCAAACAGAAGTGTTCAGTAACCGTATATTTAAAAAGTTATTAATATGTATTTTCAAGATATTAGTTGGCAATAATATGTTTTTATGAATCTACAATTTACTATGCATTTGTTTTGGTTTTTCTGTGATTACTTCTTAGGACTAAATTTTTATTTACTCTAACAGTTATCTATTGGGCAGAAAACGAATTATAGATATTCTAAACAAAAAGTCGATACCAGTTCCACCAACCAGAAGTAACGTTTTGACCTTCTTATTAAAACAGAAAAATTCGATACCGAGAATCGAAATACACGTTTTGATGTCTCTGAATAAATTATTAGAAAAACGGTTGTGTGGTTGTGAACTGCATAAAGTCAACAACGAAAAACGGTTAAATACCAAACTTGGTAATTGGATTGGATCGTTCGGAGGGTGTTCGGCACCTCGACCAGACTGGTCTTTTGTACCTATGCCCCAAGTAGAGCACCCCCGGGAGGGAGAATGAAGTGAGAGGAGACAGAGGGTGGTCGACCCCAGGGAGTCACTGCGGTAAAGAGGATGGGGTCCCTACACTTTACTAGATAGAAGCTCCCCGGCGGTCCAGGACAATCGTCATCCCACCTACCGTGGCCCCGGAACAGTCACGAGGCCGGGTCAAAGACCGGAGGCCGCCGCCCCAGAGCAAGGAAGACTCCAGGCAGTCTTGTACAACCGCCATCCCGACAGCCGCGTTCCTGAATCGGCCCACTAAGCCGTCTCAGAGACCGAAGTCCGTCCCGTCGGAGGACGGAAAGTGTTCACTCAGAACATGTCATCCTGTCATGCACCGCCAAGACTCCCTCCGACACTTCTACCCTGAAAGAAACCACCAGATGAGAGATAATATGAAGTTATAATGGAGGCGAAACGGAGGGACAGGAAATTCGGGGTATGTACGAGGGCTGATCAACAAAGACCTGTTGCTTCCGTGATAGTTTCGTATCTGTATCATAAATATTTGAAAATAACATATTTTGTGTATAATGTCCGTAGGTGGCAGCACTCTCGCAGTGGTAGGTTGGTAGTAACGTAACGCTCTGTTTTGTAGACGCCACATGCATTTCCCATACCAGACAATGGAGTGACACGTCTCTTTGCTGGTGGAGGGAATGCGTTTTTGAAATCAATTATCACCGGTGATGAGTCAGGTTGCATCATTGTGATCCTTAAGGAAAATAAGCCAGCACAGTGAGGAAATCGCCAGGTTCTCCAACACCAGAAAAAAAAGGGCAAAAATGGTTCCATGTGCAGAGAAAGTGATCATTTTTTTGTACTGTGATGAAGCATGCAGTTCCCCCTCACACCACTGTTACAGCAGCATAATATTGGCTACATTGAGGAAGCACATTGCAAAGAAATGACCAGAGCTTTCTCGGACTGGGTGGCAACTTCATCATGACAATGCACGGCCTCACGTCGCAATTTCTGGCTCGATTCAACATTACCTGTGCACCGCATCCAGCTCGTAGCCCCGATTTTGCACCCTGTGAGTGTTTTATTTCCATCACTAAAGGCACAACTAAAGGGCATTCGATTTGAGAACTCTGAAACAGTACATAAGAAAAGTGAGGTGATTCTCGAGGACCTGACAAAGAATGGCCTGCAACATGTGTTCAAGGAGTGGCAAAGGATAAAAAGTATATTGAAGTAGGAGGGTACTATTGTACTTTGAAAAGATCATGTAAACATTGAAATGGGGTAATAAACATCTGTAAAAAATCAGTCTCAGTCTTTGTTGATCAGCCCCCGTAGTTAAAATACCAAACATTCACCTAGCGACTAGGGAAAACCTCCGAAAAACCCATGGGTCAGGGAGTGCGCCACCGAATCGAACCCTAACTGTCGATAGCGGTTCACAGATGAAACCTCCTGAGCCATCTTAGTTGGTACTTAAGTTCAGCTCTTTCAAGGATGCGTCATGAAGATTTTCAAGAAAATCTCTCAAACCAAATTACCCTTCGCATACAACATTTTTAGAAATTATTGATTGACATTCTCAAAATAACTCTAATGATTTTGACTAAAATATATAGTACGTTTAAGATATTTTCATGGCAAACGAAATGTACATAATTTTTTTCACTCAGTATATGTGAAATAAAAACTCGAATCATAAAATTAAATTCGGTAAACAGTTTCCTTTTTGTCCTTACAGTATTCCTAACCTTACCTTAGATTTGCGACCTTAGATTTTTAGCTATAAAATCACTTGGTATTTTAACTAACGTAATTGTATTTACATAATTTTTTGTAATTAATTTTAAGTATAATGTTTGTAGTTCTGTACACGAGTTACTAATTTAGCATTTCAAATTAGGTCTGTTCTCTAGTTAAGCACCAGGAAGTACAAGGAAAAATCACAGCATTCCAGTAGTCCAGCAACTTTACGAAACGAGATTACAACTTAAATATCTGTGAAGATTGCTCTCATCAGTGATTGCTCTCATTGCTGAAGGCAGACCGAAGACGTAATCGCACATTTGGGTAAAACACAATTCATATCTGCTAAATATTAATGTACAGTTTAGTATAATTAACTAGATTTTACTTCTGTAATGTATTCTTGTTTCTGTATGACTGATCTAAGAGGCCACGCCGTGGCTCAGTGGTTAGACCGCTTGGCTCTCACCAAGGTGGCACGGGTTCGATCCCAGGCGATCGCAAAGTGAGATTTGTGGTAGACAACGCGGCGTTGGGGCGGGTTTTCTCCGGGACCTCCGGTTTCCCCCGCCATCTCATTCCACCGGTGCTCCATCTTCATCTCATGTATCATCAGTGTCACCGCCTGCGGTGTCAAATGTAGTAAAAGCGGGCGTTAAACACTATACATACATTTACTGATCTAAGCCAGCAGTCAGGAAAGATTAACCCATTAATCAGTAATATAGGAATAACAAGGACGTCTAATTAGCTCTAATGATTTTGATTAAAATTTAATATATTTGAATTTTATGGGAATTTTGCATCTGAAGCTTTTGCATTAGGCTTAAGCCTTAAAAGATCTTAATTTTTGTGTAGTGCATTTTGTTTACCTCTTAAAATACATAATTTATTTACAGTATTTTTGTAGCACCGGTCATTTCAGAGATGTTGCTGTTATTAATTTGAAGTTTCCGGTATTTTTTCATTTTTAAAATATCTTTTGCTATTTAGTTATTTCTCGGCACATCATTGCAGCAGAGAGTTTTATAATCTGCACGCAGCCACTTGTATTTGAACATATAACTATCGACTCGGTATCCTTTATCTCGCTTGACTTCCAAAGAAATGTGTAATTAAACTATTTCTGCAAAGGGTTATCTCATTAAGGCATGGTGTTATTAATATAGTTTGACTGGAAGTTTAGTTAAACCAAAACAAAAATTAACTGTAGGGTATGACCCTCTGGTTAAATTAAACATCAGGGGAACATGAGGGGAAGAAGAGACGGTCATCAGACTTCTTATACAGCAACTAAATGCTGTTGGTAGATCTGCCAGCTTAGAAAAAATGTTAATGCTCTGAAATTATGGCTATTTTTAGTAGTATAGCGTTAAATTAGATTACCAACCAAAAATAATATTTTCAATGACGAAGCTTATAGCAGTTTAAGTACATTCACCAACATGATTTGTATTTCGTTCGTACAAAATGTTTGATTTAGACGCATTTGACACTATTTATAAGGAAATATTTTCGTATATATTTTATAAAAAATCGTTTGTCTATCTAATTCAAGCTAATCATGGTCAATGTAGAACATATTCTCGAAAGTATACAAAAAGCTTGGGGACAAACAATGCCTGTACCATTATACTTACGTGATTAACTGCACTACTTACTATGTATATGCCCACGTTTTCTTGAGCGATGAATTTACGGTGTGGTGCGAGCAGAGGGGAAGAAGAGAGAGAGCTAACAGCCCGCCTTGGTAGCGTGGTGGTAGCATGTCTGCCTCACGTTCAAGAGGCCTCGAGTTCGAATCTCGGTCAGGGTGAGTTACCTGGATAAGGTTTTTACGGGGTTTTCTCTTATCCTGTAAGACGAATGTCGGGTAACTTTAAGCTCCATGCACCCCGGACTCATTTGAGTCCATTCATCATCCGATATGACTTAACGTTGGAGGACGTAAATTACAAAAGAAGAAGAAGAAGAAGAAGAAGAAGAAGAAGAAGAAGAAGAAGAAGAAGAAGAAGAAGAAGAAGAAGAAGAAGAAGAAGAAGAAGAAGAAGAAGAAGAAGAAGAAGAAGAAGAAGAAGAAGAAGAAGAAGAAGAAGAAGAAGAAGAAGAAGAAGAAGAAGAAGAAGAAGAAGAAGAAGAAGAAGAAGAAGAAGAAGAAGAAGAAGAAGAAGAAGAAGAAGAAGAAGAAGAAGAAGAAGAAGAAGAAGAAGAAGAAGAAGAAGAAGAAGAAGAAGAAGAAGAAGAAGAGCTAACACGTCCTTGTTTCTGAAATGTGGTGAACCTAGAAAAACACAATTCGGCCAAATCGCGATAAGATAAGCGAAGATACGCGCCAAAGGTGTGTATTCGATAAGCTGTATGCTTATATATTTACTGTCTTATGAAACGCATAAACATAAAAATCAAATATTAGGACAGCTATAAATACTCATTCGCTTTGTGGTTCTTTGATTTCCGAGTCAGCTGCGTTATTGTCATCGCTGGTATCTTCTGATGTACTGAACATTTCGTCAATTGCATTTTCTATTACACCATCGTTTCTCCAATATTGCATTTCCAACTCTTGGACCTTCTTGCAGTATCCTTCCCAATCCGTCGCTTCTATAGTAAGTTTCCGCAGACGGTGGGTCTCCAGTTAACATTGCGTGCTTTGAAAACATTATTTTTGCCCAAGCCAACTCAATTGCATTCAGATCACAGTTATTCGAATGATAGTAAGTCCCCTTTCAAGAGTCATAACATCCACAACATACTCTTGCTCTTAGATTTGTTCTAAACTGGTTAGCTGATAACTAACCTCAAAATTGTTGAAATTGAAACGGCGCACGTGTGAAAGCTTAGCACATTAGTCACTAGATGTCACAGTGTATAGCGCATTTCATGTTTCAAGATTGTCATCTGTGATTATGAAATTAGGTGAAACCTACCGAATGAGGACTTGCGGCCCGAAAACTCAAGAAATCGCGCGCATATAGTAAGTGTTCCACGTTTTCATATTTACGCTCAATGTTGTAGCCTATGTTGTTATTTTAAAAGAAATCTATGCGATTTTGCAGTGTATACCTTCTCACTGATTTCTGTATCCGGTTTCGCATTTGGCATAATGAAGACTGGAAATTAATTGTTCTTTCACACTAGCCGTGTGTAGGGCAAACTATGAAACGGTAGAGCCAGGCTGAAAAATTCAATGCCATAGGATTTCAACCACGGCATGACGGCAAGTTGGCCATAGTAGCTCAAGGGTTAGAGCGGCTGGATGGCAACCAGAAGATCCGTGGTTCAAAATCCGGCTATGGCATTGCATTTTTCAGCCTGGCTCTACCGTTTCATAATGAAGACTGTTTGTAAGTCAGAGTCTGTTTAATGGCATTCCACATCTGAAGCTGATTAGGTCTATTTAAGAACGTTTTGTGTTCTGGCGTAACTTCATCATCAAATAACTTCATCCTCAAATAACGTCCGCGGTATTCATATGTATGCACCGCTGGAACCGCCATCTTAGAACATAGCACTAAATGTAGTTAAATAGAAGTTTAACTTAACATTAACCTCCATAAATTGAAGTAAAACCTAAAACTATAGTTGATTTAATCGGGAGTTTAAATATCCTTTATAATACCGGGCTTAACGGGAAGTAGACAGAGGTATAAAATTTCGTAAGAATAACTCCCAGAAGCAATATAAGAATAAACTATAGTTGGGAAGAATTTAACGCATGCTATTTTGAATACTGTTTAACGCATGTTCTTAGGGCACCACAGACACTACAGGCGGCAATGCTAGTGATTGATGAAAAGAAATGATAATCCGGAAATAAAATTTGAAAGGAAACGTTTCAGCCCTAACTTTATCTCACCAACATCTCCGGTTCTGAGAACTGAGAAAAACTTAACTTATTCAAAAAGAAAATCTGTCACAGCGGATGGTCCTAGTGGAATTTGAACCGCAGACCTAAAGTCTGTTCCATATGATCTCTGTTTTCCATTTCGGTGAAGTTATGTTTATAGACGTACACTAACTCAAAGGATTCTTGTCCAGCGAAAGTTTAGCATTGGATTTTTGGGTTGAATATAGTGCTTTCTCCCTATCTTTCTATCTGTCTTATGAAAACGAGTTATTTCAAAGGAATTAATGCAGCAATGATTTTATTGCAGGGCTTTATCGGCAAGAGAAAGCTTCGCTAACAGACTGCATCTTCCCGTAGTCGTATCTGGATACAGCCCAACAGTATTTCCACTTAGAACTCCTTTCTGAGAGAAGAGCCTGATTCAGCACTAGTTCAACTTCTGCAGATACCATGTATGACGACAGCTGTTGTGCAGTAGCCTGCAGTTCACCAGCACCATGTTTGTCTGATGAAGATGCAGGTGCAAGATATTCTCGCGAATCTTCTTCTTCTTCGTGTCAACCCCCTTCTTATTGGGTTCCACCAAACTGTGTACCAATGTATGGATGCGGACCAGTACCTTGCGGTGATATCCCCTGTTATGCGCCTCCAGAATGTGAAATACATTGTGACCATCCAGGCCAGTGGTGCGGTTATCCATGTGCTCCAGAGGTATGCGATGCTACTGCGTCGTGTTCTCCAATGCCTCCGAGTATCTTCATGAAACCACCTTGCAACCCGGCTGAGGCCTGCCCTGGGTCATCCGTTTATTATAAAGTTTCGGCCTACCCACAAGACTGCAGTGGAGGAGGACCTTGCGCTAAGGCGATTAAAATTGAACCACAGGTGTGCTGTGCCCCAACATATGAACCCTGTAACGACCTTAAGAGAGATGTGTTTGTCCTGAAAATAGCAAAGAAAAACGAATGTGAGGAGCAAAGAGAAGACCTTCATTTGGAGTTGAGAACACCAAAGCGTCATCCAATGGGACCTGCACCATTCCGCGCCGATGAAGAAACGCAGGTCTCTCCTGTTGATTTTGCTCCAGCCAAACCAGCTGGGAAAGCCAAAGGTAAAGGAAAGAAGAAAAAGAAGTAAAGGCGTTGCTACTATAACTGTTGGGGAGAGAAGGGCAACTTTAAAAAATTGGATCAACAAACTGGTATACATTTCCTGTAAAATTCTTCAAATATTGGAAACATTTCGTAATATAACTTAATTAGAAAAGTTATGTATTTCTGTACTCTGTGCACAGCACCCTAATATGGAACGGAGTACCAAATGCTGCTCAAACATTTCGATCAACAAACATTCCCTGCAAAATTCTTCAAGTATTGGAAATATTTAATAATATAATTAGAACAAATATGTATTTCTGTACTCTCTGCACATCACCCTATGTGGAACGGAGTACCAAATGCTACTCAACTGTATTCAAATATACACTTTAAATATCAGCTTCTCTCCAATTTTATTGGCAGTGTCTATTTTGTATTTAGTATTGTTTACATTTTTAAAAGTCTACTGATTCTGTTTTGGAAATTCGTTAGAGCACTTTAGATAATTACTTAGTAGATGAATTAAATTGATGTTTTATGCATGTGTAGTGGACATGTTATAACACCAAGTCAATTTTTTTTGTAAATTATTTGTTGCATGTCTTGTGCGTAGTGATATGAACGGATGTCATTTAGGTGCAACAACCATATAATATATAATTTAAATTCATGTTTAAGAGCTGTAATCTCCATTTATTGCGACGAAAGATTTAAATTTAAAATGAAACGTATAGCACCACTGCAGGAGTAATTAAAACTTCGATAACATAAATTTTTTGTATAATTTTTACGCAATAAAAGCTATATATTAACGCATCCTGTATTTATAATTCATGTTGCTCTATGGCTGATGTTCTTAGTACACTTCCCAGGGACCCGCTTCTGTTTCAGGAAAATGAAGCATATACTCATATGTTTAAAATAAACAAGCTAGCAACAGTGAAGCAACAAATACTGCATACAATATAATTATTTGCTACAAACGTCACTTATCTTTGAAGTTTGTGACATATCATTATATTTTATGTAATAAATAACCAGAAATTGAATGAAAGAATTAAAAACTAGAAATTTCATAGCGAACGGAAAAATTATCACGTTAAACTTGTATGTTTAAACAGAATATTCCGAATTTCAGCTCCGAGTCATTGATAGAACCGTTTGTTTTGGAGATTGTTCTTTCACACTAGCTATGTGTAGGTCAAAGTTTGGAAAGGTGGAGTCAGACTGAAAAATTCAATGCCTTAGCCGGGATTTGAACCATGGATCTTGTGGTCTTTCAGTCTTACACTACCCTTCCAAACCGTTTGTGTTCCTGATTTCAGCATGGGCATCACTGTTGATCCAACGAAGGCACATCGATACCACCAGCTTGTTAACATGTATACTAATGCTTCGATGAATCTGATTGGTTCACATGAAAGTGAGAAATTAAAGAGAAGTGTATATGAAGGCAGGTGAGTGCGAGTTGCGTAGTACCGTCCACCCAACACAGGAAGCCAAGGCAGAGCAATGTATAATGCTATCACTTCTGTTGGCTGCATGATGTTTATGCTCACCTTCCAGACTTAAGGATACTAGGCTTATCTAAAATACACAATATTGTCACGTAATTCACCCATGCATAATAGTGCCCGCCTCGGTAGCGCGGCGGTAGCACGTCTGCCTCACGTTCAAGAGGTCTCGAGTTCGAATCTCGGTCAGGGTGAGTTACCTGGATAAGGTTTTTCCGCGGTTTTCCCTTATCCTGAAAGACGAATGGCGGGTAACTCTTAAGCTCTACGGACCCTGGGCTCATTTGAGCGTCATTTTATCAATTCCATTCATCATCCGATACGACTTAACGTTGGAGGACGTAAATTACAAAAAAAAAATGCATAGTAGTTTTCACTGTATTTACTGTAACGAGTATTAGATCTGGCGGCATAGATGATTCTATATACTCTCATTCACTGATTTTGTAGTAAACTGAGCAGATAAACAGTACAAACCCCTTTTCCTTCTCAGGCCCCGCTTGCCTGCCTGTGGGTGTACTGTAGTGCTGCTGAGTCATGTGAGCAGCCAACGAAAAGCGAGCGAGAAATAGAAACAGCACACACACTATATATATGCAGTGGCTTCCTCGATATGCGTTCCTGTGTGCCACCGATTCTGGAAGACGACTGCTTTTGTCTTGGGTCTTGACATTATCCGTCTTAATATTTCACTCGCTACTATATATAATATGAAGAATATATTCTGAAGGTTTAGGATTGCACTGCAAAAATGAGAACATTTTCAGAAGAATTGTTAACACCTGTTAGATTTCAACGGTTGTATTCCTATTCTGCTGCATTATAAAATCATTGATGGTCAATTATTCCTGAGAATCGGAATACACTGACATTAACTATAGAAAGACAGCGTATGGCCAAAGGCGTGGTTTAAACATTTCCACTGTTACTGAAGATAGCGTTAAAATAATATGGCAATTTTAACTAACAAAATAACAAAAGTTAGAGGACTATACTTTTGTTTACAAATTTTGTCGTACAATTTTGGGCCCTTGTGGGATGTAGCGAGGAGTCGGGAGTACGAGCGAAGTTGCTTGAGTTATTTGAGTAATGTGTCTAGCAGTCAGATATATATGCAGTAGCATTCCTTCCCACCTAGTTTAGTGCTCCTGAATTCTTATAGATAAATGAAAACAGTAGGCCAGTAGGACTTCCTTTCTGGGCTTTGACGATAAAATTGATCTGTTGAATCTACCTAAACTGCATCTCTGAACTTTAACCTCATTGGTCATTTTCTGTTTTAATATAACCTTTCGTATCTTAAAATATTGCCACTCTTACATTTTGATGAACTTGGTCACTGTCACGAAGAGTTTCGTTCCATGCTGATGAACAAAACCACAGCTTGGGCGTTGCATTATAATAAACTAATCCAGCACTCTGACAGGAATATAAAAACTACTTGGATGATAGTAAAATGAGATGCTGGAAAATATTCATTACAAAATGAGCTGACACTAAACGTTGACAACAAAGAAATTACTAAACCAAGAATTTAGGGAAATTCTTAACTATTTTTTTGGAGTGAAACAAACAAGCTAACATTTAATTTTGGAAATAAAGAGGCAATATTAGAACTTCTAAAATAAAGTTTCGCAAAGTAGTGCCTGTATATATGACTAGTCCGACAACGCATTCTGAAGGTCTTCTGGTTGCAATGAAATGACAATAAACGTATTAAAATCAGGGTAATCTCAAATTGCCATTCCCCGTAGTTATTTATGCAATTTTCCACGAATTTATGCAATTTTCCACGAATTTTCCCTGGCAGAATGAAATTCTTTATAATTCTTTATTAATTGATTGAATTGATTCCGTTTCTGACACCCATTTGGGAGTGACCGATACAGCTGTTAGCTCTTATTTCTTCAGTAATATACAATTTTGTTTATTTATTTAGTTAAGGACTCTTTCCATGTACATTTGCATATCACAGTTATGTTAAGTTTGATTTAGATAATGCAGCTATTAAATTTTTGAAAGCGTACCATGCATAATAACTTTAGATTGATTATTATAGTTGCAACTTTGATAATAGTAGTTTGCAATGTTTATAATTTAAAATTGAATTTATATTCATTTGATGCGCTTTAGTCATGGCAGTTCCAATTGGGAAAGAGCACAGGGAACGACTAAAGTTGTTAATAAAATCTGTATATTGGCAATAATTAAACTTCTCTCTACATTAATAATGGGAAAATTTACTACGAATGCGAAATGTTGGCAGCTCGAAAACAAATAGCTGAAGATTGTTGATGAATAGGTTTGTGTTCTGTGTGAATATAGACGGTTATCGTTAGTGACTTTGGTACGTATTTAATTAAAATCAGCGAATGTGACTTTTTGTAGTTTCAGAATCTCAATATGTATCAAGTACACAATGTACATGTTATAGTTATGATATTCCAGATACGCGCAGTTTACTAATGGATGACACATTCATGAACCTGGGTATTCCATAAATTTGCAAACGTATTGCCTTTATGTTGTGTTCAGGTTGGTGAAATAATTTAATGCTTTCAATTGAAGTGAAATAAGGTAAGAGTAGATCAATTTGATCCAGCGGTAAATGCTATTTCAGTGTGCGGCAAATGCTGCGGACACATTTTATGAAATGGTGCAATGTCAATGGGATACGTGCTTTTAAAAGTACTACATTTAAAGGGAAAGCAATACGCACTTTTCATGTTTGCTTAATGAACTCTGGTGTTGGAAATTCCTTGGGATTGTTCATTTGTTTAATCGTTGCTCTCAGCGTCTATGTTAGGTTATACAAGAATCTCTTGTGCAATTTGAAATGGCAGACTAAACATTCTTAATGAATATTTAACATCAAAATATCTAACGTTCAATAATAGCACCTCTGTATATTTCTGTTGCTTTTGTGAATCTCCTGAAACTAATTTTAGTTTCAGCATCTGTGAAAGAATTAAACCGTCGTCACTATTACACAGTGCACATAATATGCTTGTTAAAGTTTCGTAAAACTGTATCCTTCCAGTACCCTTTTCTCATAAATTTTGCTCACTGTTACAGCATACATAATACAAAAACTTAGAAGTGCTCATTTTAAAATAAAGTGCTTCAATTTTTGGTCTATGATGTTTATAACCTATTAGGTTCTCCAGGTTGTTTTGATCGAGTTCACTGGGTTCACTACTAGCCACAAAGACCTACGAGCATTGAACATGTCAAAGAAATATACAGTTCAGTTGCATTTACACTTTAATATTGAACTCAAGACACATTGTATCAAAGGCAATGTGTAAACAAGACAGTAATTATGTTGAGATACAAAATCAAATACGTCCTTGCAGGTAGAAGAGTAACATGGTATGTACAAAAACAATTTGGCTATTTCATTTTTGAACTTTCACTGATAATTGCCAATACACCTCAACATTTTGTTATATTACTATACAATGTATAGCACCTATTGTTAGTTCAATACATTTAAATAGCTTTTGAGCAGGCATCAAATGTAAATTGGCAATGATTTGTCTTAAAAATGGGTAGATTCTATGTAATAGAGCTACATATGTATTATCAGGATAGTCATTCAGATAATCTTGTACAGAATAAAAGGATTTTGATCACAGGTATTCTCTAGCAATAATTTTAAAAGTATTGAAATTGTGATTTTTTTTTCTTTAATACCATTAGGATGAGTGTAAAATTATTTAATGGTGAAAATTTTGCTTTGTATTTTACATTCAAAAAAGCAGTTTAATACTATAGACTTGTAACGTTTGCAGAAGATTGGCTTCCTACATTTGAGGTGATGTTTTGTGTTGTTTTTAGTTGTTCTATTAGTGACAATAGAGGCTAAACTGGCTCATCTTTAGAACAGTTAATAAAAGTAGGTGTTAGCATGTATACATTCTGTAAAATAGAATAGAAAGATTGTATTGTATTGTAATATTTATGTTATTTTCTGACATCAATTGCTGTTAAGCTCGACGTTGTATGTACTCTGTATCATATTGTTGTACTTTGTATTGTATCTTCTGACGTCCATTGCTGTAAAGCTCAACGACAATAAAATTCTTATTATTATTAAGTCTGAAATTATAGAATATTTTATAATTCATAAACAATGATGAGAAAAGGTAGTCATATGCAGATTTAAAGTTAATGACGTGAATTTTTAAATTCATTTTCTATGACATGTGCTTCTGATTGTCAAACATCTCTACTTTTGATTGAGAAATTTCTGTGCAGTTATAGTTTTTTAAATTTATTTGCATTACAGTTGTCTAGTACTTACATTTGAAAGTGTATTCATAATAGTTCTTTGGAATTCTGGAAAATTCTGTGAATCATCTATGAGCAAGAGAGAGACTTGAAATAAAAAATAAAAAAATCTATATTGGTAAAGATTTTATACCTAACACATAAAATAAATGCAGAAGAAAGGCAATTTAAAGAATAAAGATGAATATAAAACAATTTTTTTCTTTTTTTAAATTTTACGTCCTCCAACGTTAAGTCATATGAGACGGTATAAAACACTAAAAATGCATATTATCATTTGCTTGTATCATTTAATTCTTAGTGACCTTTGGTGTATAAAACCATAGCTTTCTTAAAACTGTTTAGTATACAGAGCTAATTCAACCTAAACCAACGTAACCTAAATTGCCTCTAACTTGTTTTATGAGTACAGTAGCAAGACAGTAATTGCAAAATTAGTGAGCTTCAAGCCACCCTCTACCAGCCCAAACTAAGCTTATGGGTTAAAAATGAAACTTTTTCCACTTATTTTTTATTTTCTCAAAAGTGACAATATTTAAACAAAAATATTTGCACAAGTAATAAAAAGAATATCTTGAGTTTTCTGTGAGTAGTATTTCAAGACTTCATTTTGATTGGTAAAATTTCTATATTTGCTGCCTGGAATAGTACTGCATTGTAAGTGCAGATCACAGTGTCATTCCATATATAATGATGTAAGTTTATATATATAAAATAGATTTAACCAAACTTAAACTAAGCTTATATGAAAAAAGCTAGATCTAACCTAACCTAACTTTACATTATGATTTTCATATGAAATAAATTCTTGTTAAAAAATGTAATGTGGTACTTACTGGTGTGTGAAGTGCTTAAATCTCATTCAGAACACACTATAATGGTAAGGGTAATTACTTTTACGTGATAGTTACTGTTGAGCTGTCTGTTACATTTTGGAAAAATGGCCTTTTGATTGAACTAAACTACATATAAGAGATGACAGCCTTGTTACATATAGTGTGTCAGACTACTTCTAGCATTAGCTATTTTCAAAATATTCATTAAGGCAAACTTATATAAGTTCTTCCAGGTTGAACTGTCAAGTAGCCAGTATAAACCATCATATATGGTTCTGTTTTTTTTCCCATAGGTTCCTTAGCCTAAAAACACACACACACACACGCACACGCACAAACACAAAAGACACATCTTGTAGTGTGCAATCTTGTGTTTTTTTATCTGCATCATGCATGTAACCTAATCCATTAAGCTTAACATGAGCTTATTTGTATTATAAAATATATCTGAGTAATGTAACAGAATAGAGGAACCACTTCTTTTGTGTGTACTATAGTTTAACAAAACATATCAAAATGTTATGTTAATCATAAATGAACATATGAAAATATATTTCACCTTGTCTAATTGGCAACTTGTATTAACAAGCTGTTGGCGTTATACCAAATGTCATACTATAGTAGTAGGAGATTGAGTGGTACCATAGAGAATAGAGAAGGTTATACAGGTTTTCATAGGTCGACAACTTAAAAAGGAATGTATGGAGGGGAAATTACCATTGCTGCTTCTTGGACTGCTTCTCCCACTCTAGCCTCTCCTTCGTTGCTTGCTGTCCGCCTGCTTCTCGGGCAGCAGGAAGAAGGCGAAATGTCTCCCCTGCTCTTGCAAATGTGCCTAGTAGCCAATGTCAAGGATTCAAGGAAAAAGGAACACAGTGGGGAAAGCGTTCTCCATACATAGGTGCGCGGCTGTGCAGAAGAACATTCTTTTCTAAATTGTCGACCTGTAGAAACTATGTCCTACCTTAGAGTGTTAATTAGGGATACTATTAGTTGGAGATAAAAATAAAAAAGCTTAATTGAAAACTTGTTTAAATTAGTAATTAAAGGTAAATAAAATTATCTTAGGGTATAGATATTTAAGTAAGATTGAGTAATAAATCTTTAGTTACATCATATTAAGATTTATGTGGATAGTTGCAATCTTGTACATCATGGCAATTACAGTACAGTCACCTTACGGTGAGGCCATAGACCACATGTATGCATGGTTTGCACTGTAGCATGTGAAGCATGCAATACAACATGTGATCTGTGACCCTACCATAAAGCAGCTGCCCTGCGTATGGAGCAAAATTGCACTACTGTCACAATTAAGTTTCCTGTTTTGTTATGCATATAATAATTTTTACATTTCTTTTTAAATTTGTTGCATGAGAAACTGCTAATTAATCTCTCTCACTCTCTCTCTTTTTCTCTCTCACACACATGCATACAGAGTTCTGTTTTATAGGGTTTTTCATACAACATTCTTCTGGATGTTTTTTCGCAATCCACTTTCATGATACGTTAATGGATTATCATTTAAAGATAACAGCTCCTTTCTCTGTTTTGTGTATAACATTATATATATAGTGTAACAGCATTTATTTAGGGAATATTATGCACAGTATATATATTTACCTCTTCTGTTTTACAGCATTAACATTGCTGGGACTACACAATTGAGTTTGGACTTGCATAAGGAAAATGATGCATGTAGATGAGGCAAAAATTAAGCAATATCTGTTAAATGTAAGTGGGCTCTTATATTTTACACTTTTTTAATTGGTTAGTAATGCACATTTGTTTAAATGTCTTAAAAGTAAGCATAATGGTCTTACAAATTATTGCTTTTCAGGGGATTTAAAGAACCCATTGGGAAAGACTCCATGATAGATATCACTATGATACATTCACAGAAGGAAATTTGCAACTCTGTCATTTATATATTCAGTTCAACAGTCTAATTTCTAACTTAAGATGCATGAGCAACCATTACAGTGGATAAGGCATATAGGCAAATTTTAAAAATATTATAAATATCCCTAGGAATTTCGGCAAGATAAATGTAACCTATACTTTGACTTGTTTATAAATATTTTATTTTCTTAAGTGGTATGTGTTTTCTGCAAAATATAATGTTATTGCATACTGTGAAGTTAATTAGTTGCATTTTCTATAATGTATAATTAAATTACGCATGTTTGAATTGAGTAAAATATATTTTCTTTCAGATAGAGTTTAGTTTCTTTTAATTTCCTTTTATTCTTCAGCTTCTTAATTTGGAACGCAGTTAATTATAGAGATTCTTAGTGCACGTTCCAATGGATTCTGAATAATCTGAGTATACGCAGTAGGCTATACGCTTTGGGCATGTCCAGGATTTTTAGTTCCTATTGACCAAGAATCAGTTTCATTACTTCTGAGTGCTTCTGACTTAATTCCCAAACATGTTGGAACAGCATGTTGAAAATCCAGAAACAGTTCTGAAATGATTTTTGTCATCTTCGAATGCCAGTTACCTATTGTGCACACTCATACAATTCATAATCAATTCACAACTGTGTTGGAACAAATCTATATCTTCAGAAATTTAGTTTAAGTTGTTTTTGTTAAATATTTTTCTGCTTTTAATTTTAGTAAAGGCACATGTATCGGTTTATCACTCCTATATAAAGACTAAAATTGAGTCATGTTTTGTGAACCATCGTTCGCATCGTCGGCTCTTATGCGACTCTTTAGAGGTCTATATTAGTTAGTTTTCTGTAGTGGTTGGCTTTTTCGGATTTTAACACGGCTTTTTCAGCAGCTAATTGTTCTCTACTGTTATGGTTAAATGTTACTACTTTCCTTACGAATTTGGGAGAGGTGTTTTGTTGTAGGCATCGGTTGATAAATTTTATGTTTGCTGATATTAACCTTCTTTTTTTCTTTAGCTTCAAATATTGTTTTATTTCTTTTTTGTTGCTGAAATGTTCGTTGAAATTTTCAAATGTGAATTCCTACCTCCATGTTGTCTGGTTTTTAAATTGGCTGGATCTAACTTTCGCATGTTCCTCTTGACTTGACGTCACTTCAATATATCGAAATGTAACTGTATTGGAACACCATAGTGAAGTGAAATAATTAAATTATAGATGAGTTGTATTTATTACACATCGGCTTCACTTACGTACCTATATTGAGGACATGTTTCGCGAACCATCATTCGCATTGTCGGCTCAAATGCGACTCTCTTGAGTCGTAAAAGAGCTGATGATGCGAATGATGGTTCGCGAAACATGTCCTCAATATAGGTACATAAGTGAAGCCAATGTGTAATAAATACGACTCATCTATAATTTAATAAGTAATTTATATTTCAGTTTTAGAAGTATTTTAGTTTTTTAAGACTTCTTGTATAATTTCTTAGCATTTTTACCTTCTATGTTTTTAGTATTATTTCATGTTTTAGCTTTGTACCAAATTTTACAAGTTTTCAAGCTTTTAAGCTTGACATTGGTTGCAAATTACCAAGCTGTTGAGTCTTAAAACCAAAATGTATACCTTAAATTTTCTGGGAGTAGTCTATAAATTGCTCTTTATTTTGAAGAAATTGGGTATAATTTTGGATAATGGGTAAACTATAAAGAGAAAGAAAATAATCTTTCCATACGCAAAATATGTAGGTGTCTCTAATATATACAAAATGTGTAGATAACACTAATATTCACAATTTAATTCAAATAACATTTTTTGTAGCTTTGGCCATTTCTGAGATATGTTATTGGTTAAGATTTTTAAGTGGTTTTGTCATTCTCTTAAAATGCTATCATAGTCGTTTCTCATGACATGGAAAGAATTGGAATTGTAAGACCACCATGAAGTGACCCACATTATAAACATTTTACTTCAGTTTTCTCATTTTACTGTTAAAGATCTGATGCTACTTTAAAACTTTCTGTGTATCTTATACCTATAACAAAACTTGTGGTAAAATTATTTCTACAAACGTTTGCCTCTGTTAACAACAGTAGAAAAAGCTTTTGTAATTATAGTTTGTATAAGAAGGTTTGAGAAGGTCATGTGAATGTCACAAAAAATATTTTTTCTATGAAAACTCGTTCTTAAGAGCTGACAGATTTGATTAATATTTTCAGTATCAAAATCCAGACATCACAAGACGGGATGTGATGAATACATTGGGACACTATCATGGCCTCAGTTGCAAACTGGAACCTTTTGGTAAGCTTATTGCTAGTGAAACATATTTCTACAATAGATCTCAACAAAGTTAACTTTTACAGTAGCTGTTTACAGAGTTTCTAGTAAAAGTTATATATATATATATATATATATATATATATATATATATATATATATTGTCTTTCTGAAAAGTAAATTGTAGCTGAATGCAAGACAAGTTTTGTATATGGATAATGATGTGATTCAGATAAGTCTGGCAAGCAATTGTATTGAGATGGTCCCTTTTAAATTATCCAGATTTTGAGATAACAGCCACTGTTTCACTAAGCTAGAAAGAACAATGCACATTCTTGAGCAGATTGATTCCGTGGCACAATAGTCTGAAAAGGCTGAGACCAAATTTGTGACTGCTTACACTATCTTCTGACTGAGCAGGCATGATTTAAGTCATTGGAACTTCTAAATACAGTACTAAACCTCCCATTATGGTAAAAATCCTCATGTTAGTAACAGAAATTAAACCAGGGTGGATTATATTACAACCAGCAATGTTGGTGTACCACTAACACTGACAGTAATAAATGGCTTCTGTTAACAGAGGAATTCACATATATTATGGGCACAATCATGTAAATGAGGTCTGAGGTCTGTTCAAAAAATTCTGGAACTTCATCCACAACATTTTTCGGTTCTTAGCTTTTATTTATTGTGTGTGGTCTCCTTCAAAATACTCTCCTCCACAATTGATACCAGCTCCCAATGATGTTTCCACTTCCAGAAGCAGTCTTGGTATACCTTTCTTTTGGATCGCAAGAAGCGCTAGCTGCAGATTTTCTTTTATCTCATCTGTTGTTGCAAATCTTTGTCCTTTTAAACATGGTTTTCAACTTTGGAAATAAAAAAAATATCTGTAGAACATATTGTTCCCGTTTGCACAAACCAAAAGCTCTTCTCAGATTGCGAGGCGATGTTCTTTCTGGTCTGGACTCATGAACCTGGAATGAACTTGGTGTCAACATGATGCATTCCTATATGCTGTGTTAGGATATCATGACATGATCCAACTGAAATGTTACATTCTTCTGCAACCTCTTGGACAGTCAATTTCTGATTGACATGCACAATTTCATTGACAATCATGACATGAGCTTCGTCTGTAGACGTCGAAGAGCATCACGAATGAGGGTCATCTTTAACTTCCATCTGGCCATTTTTAAATCACATGAACCATTCCTAACACTCTATGGTTTAAGCACTCATCACCATAGGCTTCCTGCATCTTTTGGTGTATATCTGTAAAAGCTTTCTAGAATTTCACTCATTATTTAATGCAGATGCGTTATTCCTCTAACTCTGCTATCTCAAAATTCACGAAGTGTGTGACAACATTCTATGCAATGCAGCACTGAGCAATAAGTAACAAACAATAGTGAAACTTCTGTCAATTACACATAAAACACAGGCATGTTCAGGGATACAACACTCCATTAGCGCAAAATTACAAATGTTCCAGATTTTTTTTTAATAGCAGACTTTAACCTAAGACATGCTTGTTTTTATTTCTTGAAGGATCGAGCAGATAATCCATTGCGGCAATGTGCAGTGTTACATAGTGGAAGAAATGAAGCACTTTGTTAAAGTGATTATGAGTTAATATGTTAAAAATGAATAATTACAGGTTACTTGTATTTGTAAAACTATTAAGGGCAGTACAGTCCGATTTTTAAAAGAAGATACGTGAAGGTCATCAAGCAAGGGACACAAAGGGTAAGAAGGCAAGGTCGTTGCTATAGAAAAGTAAACAAAGGTTGCCAGATTGCTTATACTGGTGAATTACGTACTCCTCAGGTCAGTTATTGCTAGTTGTTTGTGGGAAACAGAGTTTGAGTATTCAGTTGCGCTGTGCATTGTTAGCCTACTTTGTTAAAACACAACTAAAATACATTTTTATGGAAGCCAGATGTGGTGGTAGGATTAGAGGTGAACCGAGGATTCATGGCCCAAGACAAAGATCAGCTTATGGTTGGGGTGTTACATTGCACAGCCAAGCTAGAGAATTGGTCTGTTCTCTTAGAGAATTCTTCCAACAGGAAGATGAGAGTTTGCTCCATATGAATGAACAGCTTATTCCATTTATCCAAAAGCAACAGCCCCATGTCAGTAGATGTGCTTGCACGTAAAAGAATTCCTGTGGGTCAAAATTCCGGCATATTGGCAGCGTTGATATGAACATGTCAATTAACAAAGTTGTTAATAATAGTATATTGCGATACTGATGTGGCAAACACTTAATATGGAATGAGGAAAGGTTTGAGAAAAGGAGCCGCTTGCACTGAGTTTTTTCAATTCTCGAGATTCTGTTATGTGCTTACTACATGTGTATTGCACATCATTTTTGGCACTATGTATATTTATATCAATCTGAATTTTAGTAATTAACATATTAGCTGAAATATTAATAAATATAATTGAAGATAAGTGTTAGATTTTAGAATGTGCATCCCTATGGGTGTTTTTATGGAGAAATACTTACCGCACTGTGCAGGGAATGTCAACTTACAATGCATAGCAACAATAACGGTAAGTATGGAATATTAGTTGTTGCTGTCGTTGTTGACTAATGGCACTGGGAATTAGTTTATTTGCATCAAGATTAGTTACATAGTGCAAAAATTATTTAAAAGAACTCACATGTGAAGACACTACAACGCAGTGGATGTGTGAAAACTTATTTCTGTTTTTAAAGTAGGCTAATGCAGATTAACTGTGCATGTTTTTGTTGAGGTGAGATAACTCGAACCTTGTTTATGTTTTGAGTGTTGAGAGAATAAAGAAAGGGGATCTGCTGGGTAACATTGCAAGCACCCACATGGAGAATCAGATGACCTTCACGTATCTTCTTTTAAGAATCAGACTGTAGCTTGTCTTCCTTTCTGCAAAGGCGGCCTTAATTTAGATCTCAGTTAGGATGCGTTGCCCCAACTTATCCCATGTTAATAACAAGAGCGACGGGTGGTGTAAGCATACTAATAGAGCTTTAAATCATTGTATTAATCTTTGCTTTTCAGTCATCTGATGATTCATATATTTTTTGAAATTCAGTTTAGAAAATCGTTAATGGAAGTTCTTTGCATAATGTTTATTCTGAACTTTTTTTTATACATTATATATTGGATAACTGAGTTCAATGGACTGCAAGCTCATTTGAGCATCATTCCATCCTTGAAATCTACTGTAAGTGCAAATTTGAGTTGTTTTTAAGAATGTTGCACTTTTGAATCATGTTATCTTCAATTCTAATTGCCATCTTTATTGTAATTGTCAATAATTAAGTTACTGGAAATTAACTGTTCTTTCACACTAGCCATGTGTAGGACAGGGTTTGGATAGGTAGAAGAAGATTGAAGAATTCAATGCCATAGCCAAGATTTGAACATGTATCTCCTGGTCTCCATCTGGTTGTTCTAACCACTGAGCTACCATGGCATATGTCAGCACAACATTCAGTTCTCTGGTGGAGAATTTAATTCTCTATGATAAGTTTTTGTAAGAACATTTTCTAGTAAAGCATGTGGAGGAAGTCATAAAATGTCAGATGTTTTAAAATGTATTATGCATCCAAGATTAAACTGTTACTGTTCTGTGGTGGAGCATGGCTCAGTTGTCCTTCTAGTTCCATGATGCTGAAAGTTTTACCATGGCCTCCTAAATGAAAACAGTTACACATCATTACCATATAGATACCTCTGACCCAAAATGGGGAAAACCAAGTTGGAAATTCCTTCATGTGATCCAATAAGCATCCTCTTAATGGAGAATGGTTACATTTTAATCATCAGTTGGAGAGAGGTTGAAACAGCCTTTAAAACTAGTCCCTCAATAATATAAAAGAAGTGACGAGTGTCAATAAACCAACTACACATAGTTTTTACGATTAATTTTGATGTCACTGGTACTAAATTCCTCCAAACACACATCATAATGTTTCTTACTATAGCTTTTCTTATTTTGATTACTGTGAACCTGTCTTACTTTAGAAGGATAAGGCACTGGTGAGCCATAAGTGTTCTAAGAATCTGGATGGTTTAAAACTAAGCTTCTCCATAAAACTTAATATTTTTAAAAACTTTATACTTTTTTTCACAGGTCATTTTTATGATTGTTTTACTTTTCTTCTTCAGTAAGATAAGTTTTTTAACTCAAAGAATAACACATTCAGAAAATATGTAATACCTATGTTTGTCTTTGCTATTAAAAGCTATCAAGTTTTTATCTTATAATGTTATACATCAGAAATTGAAATGCTATGATTTTTTGAGAGTGTATACTGTATACAAACCTGTTGATAATTTTCATATAATTGCATTATTTTTCAGTATTGAAATTTTAACTTATAAGGAACATAGGATAAATATTTACAGCAAATAGTCTTAGCTCTTGAGTTCTTCAAAGATAAATACAAGGTATGGTTCTTTAAAGTATTTGTGTACATGTTGGTTTGAAATTTAAGGAAACTAGAATTGTAAAGTAATTCTATTTTGGGTTTTAGGATATCACTGAACAACTGGAATAAAGCATAGATATTTTAAGTGCTAGTTGCTTGGTGTTCATATTATGTTGTTCAATGTAGGTGTGTGAAATATTGGGGATTTAGTATGTTATAGACTCATTCCAAAGGAGCTGCAGCTTTTTGGTTCGGGAAGTGGTAGCTTACAAAAATGTGGGGCTTATAATGTGGCTTTTAGAAGGAGTAGTGGTAGACTCAATATGGTAGCTTATTCAAGTTTCTCTTGGGCTTTTATTGTACTACTTAGAGCAGTCACACATAATCAGTGAAGTCATCTTGCTTCCAATGCTGGAGAAACAATCATTTCCAATAGAAAAATATCAATGATTGTATTATAAATTTGACAAACTGTACAGTACTGTGAATAAGATATTGTTTATTTTACTTATTAACTAAATTTGGCAGCTTTATGCATGTGTGTCCACTGTGCACAATTTCTGTCTGAATCTAAGATGGAAGCCACTGTTAGAGTTGCATCAATAAGATGAAAATTCCTGGCCACATGGACACCTCTGGTACCTGCCCATTTAGCAAATCTTAAGGATTTGTTGTCATATACTGTTAGGTCCCTGATTGCCAAAGCACTAAACTGAAACATTACATAGTTTATGAAGAACCATATGGATAAGCAGTTAATGGCTCTTGCTGCAGAATAGATACACTTACCATTGCATCTGACTGGCTTTTGTTTTCTTTATCGACTTGTCAATAATAAAGAAGTTTTATGAACAGCAGCTGGCAAAGTACATGTGGATAAATGTAGGATGTGCTAGCTTGTAATTAATTCCACATTATAAGAAGAATATTACCATGTTGGTAATCACATTCATTGTCAAAGCTAGAGGCCTGGTACCTCATTGACGGTTCTCTTCTGGATGTAATTCAACAGTCTAAATTACAAGAAGGACAATTACTGCAGTCAAGAATTAGTGCTATTACCAAAGAATCATCTTTAGAATAGACAGCTCTCTCCGTTCTTTCTTTTTGTTCTCTCGTCTCATTCTCTTTGTCTAGTAAGTTATATTTTAAAGCTTGCTTTAGAAAGACTTTGTGTGTCACTATTAAATAGGTTTCACTTGTTTCATAGTTCTTCCTGCTTACATAGCACATGTATTTTAAATAATTTTGTACATAATTTTTAAAAATAAGAAATCTTTGCCTGCCAAATCAGCGAGCCTGAAATGTGAATTATTATCATTATATTCTCTGTTGTTCTGGAGGCTCAGTTACTGTTGTCTGCTAATCTTAAGCTAGGATCTTGTAATGTTTTGGTCTTTTGGAAAGTATCTATGTCCTTCTTAAAAAGCTCCTCATAGACCACTGGATGACATACAATACAAATGAAACAATGAATCTCAGCCTTATTCATATCTATAGTGCATATTTGGATGTGGCAGAGTAATAACTATTAAAAGGCTTTTTGAGTCATACTTCAGTAAAATTTACTCACATCACCTGATTTGCCAGTTAATTCAGGATGGGACCGGGATGGTCCCGAAAACTTTGTTTTTTAAGTAACGTGAGTGAAGTTTTTATAGTTTTATTAAAGTATGACACAATAAGTCTTTTAATGAGAAATTAGCTTCACTTTAAACACACACATTTATTAATAATTATTTCAAGAGTAATAAGTACTGTGTGTAACTGATCTGCTTGTTTCCACAAGAAAACAGTCTTTCTTTGAAATTATATTCAACTGCATCCACATTCAGATTTGCTTAAGTAACAAAGCATAATGTTGCAGCTTTCCCGATATGTACTGAGAAAGTTGAAATTTATAAAATTAATTATAGGTATATGTATAGTGAAGGAACAGCACTTGTTTGTTGTTAAGTTGACAGAAGGAGACTGTCATGGACAAAGATGTATTTCATGGCTTAACAGCAAATATTCCTAAACATTTAACTGTAATTTCTCATTAAGAAGCACTTTTACAAAAGACTGTTTGCAACTGGATCTCTGGGTTTGCCATGGAAGAAAATCTGCAGGCAAGAATGTGAATACTGATTGTCCGTCAACATCACTGCTTACGAGGAGCACCAAGAATGTGTCTGAATTGATTGTTTGGTAGGTGTATAATCTTTTATTAACTAGTGTCTGTTGTGCTGCACCCATTGGGTTTCACTCCATCTGTTTATGCTTTTTGTGGCAACATAAAGGACACGTTTCAAGGTAAAGTCATTCAGCAGGAACAAGAACTTGAAGGCATCAGTCTATGAATGGGTGTGCAGTACTGCAATGGTCTCGTAACACAATAATGAAGCTCCAAGGAAGGTGGTCCCAGAGTTTTGATTAACAGTGGGGATTTTTTTTTTTTTTTAATTTTAAATTTTTAATGATCTTTCTCTAACTGCTGTATTTTTCTGCGTCCCATGCTATAGTGGTCATGAAAACTGCTTAAGTTTGTTCAGAAACGTCTTATCAGGTGTGAGGTTCTTTAACGTGCTGTAAATTTATTATATGGGATCACTGGTTTTACTTCCCTTCCAATAGAAGCTATGCTAAGGATTTTTACAATAAAAAAAAATCCATTGCCTTCTGTCAAGTTTGAACTCGTGACCTTAGGAACCAGAAGCTAGTAGACTATGGAGGACCAACCTTACCCCTTTCCCACTGCTGGGACTTAGGAAAGCCTTTTGGTAACTGTGAAGTCCCACATCATATTAATTTTAATTTTGCCATTCTTGTTGTTATACCATTCTCAGTAATAGTGAAGCAGCCTTTATTAGTACTGCAGGAAAAGCAGTTTTATTACTGATCCTCAATGTTTCATGCATGTACATTGCACAGAGAAAAGGAGGCAGAAGGAAGGCTAAGAAGGAATGGAAGATATGGAAGGGAAGTATAAGGGGCACTATTTAGATTTTGAGCCTAATAATTAAAACAAAGTAATTTCTGATTGAAAACTGCTTTATTCTTTTTCAAAATATTCTCCTTTATGGCCAATAAATTTTTGCATCCGTATGAACCATTTGTCAAAGTATTCCAGTCTTCTTGAGAAACCTCCAAAACATGGTTTTTGAAGGCATCAACGGATTGTTATTAAAGTTAACATTTAAAACTATTATTAAACTTTATTTTTGTGTATTCATGCAGTTAATCAATGCATGTGATGTATTTTTTAATTCTAAAATTAAATTGTTTTTAGAAGTGTCATAACATCCATATGATGTATACTTTTTTAGACAATTTTTTAATATTTTACAAATAAACAATATAATCATTTTGACTTTAACATCAAAACAATTTAAGAAACACATTGTCTTGGTTAATTTAAGCAGTATTAGCAGTTTGGATCACGTTTTGTAATGCATGTTTTGATTTTGTCAACAAATTTCTGAAGTATTGTAGAGGATTCATAAATATTACTTTAAACATGTTTGGTTTAACAATTTTTTTTTTTTTTTTTGTAATAATGAAGGATATACTGTTTTACTACAGCGTCTATTCCTAATAATGCAAACACTTTATAATACTTTAAACCCAGAGTAACTGCACAAAATGTAATGCCTCTATTTTGCAGTGTACGATGTAACTAATCCAGGCATGTTTATGAAACCTGTCATCCTGTGCAGCCATAAGGTGATTCATCTCTTGACCCTGTAGGTGATGGTTATCCTGAGCTTAATGGTTTTAAACATGAATTACTACCGTATATAGCTTTTTTTTTCCCCGTCTTTTAAATTGTTTTATGTTACCAGGATAAAATTGCAATTCATCTTCTTCAGATTTAAAGCAATACCTATTGTTTGAAAACAGTGTATAAAATATCTGAAGGTCATTGAGGGGTAATTAAAGAAAATTGTTCATCATTGATTGTTATTGCTTCTTATTCTGCTGTCAGTGGAGGGAAACACTGTGCTTTAAAAAGTATAACACTTTGTTCTAATATAATGTGAAGGTGATATGTAACTATCAACCATAAATGCGAGCAGAAGTTGGCTGAGGAAAGAATTTCATTAACGGAAAAATATCTTCAGTCACCGGAACCCTACACATTAACCTATTAGGAAAAACAAGAAATGGTAATGGTGATTATTGGAGTACATTCCTTTGAACTCATTTGTTTACTCTCAAATTGCATGAAGCATTTGACTACAGTATCATTGCAAACAATCACATTATTTGGTAAGCTCATGTATGTTTTGTATATAGTCCCCATATTCTTTGTAATTTCCATATTCTCCTTATGCACCTGCACAGGATTTCTAGAACTATAAATGACATTGAACTAATCCATTTGTTTTATTTTGCTGAGTTAAATGGATTTATTTTGTGAGTAACATGATTTAATCCAGCTGCAACCCATTGCTATGAGTTTAAATGATTGTCATTAACAGACATTGAATATCCTTTAATATTAATCAGTAGTTTGATTTCTCTCTGTTCTGAGATCCTACGTTACTGAAAGACGGTACAAGAGCTGTTCTATTAAGGCTGGCACTAATGTTGTGAGCCAACTTATTTTGAAACTGTTTAAATTTTCCTTTCTCCAATCAACATGTGTTACCACTTTTGAATGTGAAGAAATTGATTCACTGAATAAAGCCTTAAACAAATGCATTTCATAGCTGAACCAACATCCCTCAAACTTCTTTTTGCCTGGGTTGAGAAAGATTTAGCATAAAAAACAAAAGCTAACAAAGCAAAATAACAAATATTGCATTAAAATGTAATTATGTCACATGTATTCCATTCTTGGAAGTGTTGAAAAAGTGTTATAATAAATTAAATTTAAAGGGAGTCGATTAATGACATTAAACAACACTTACTTTTAAATGTTTCCGGAACATGTTTGAGACTTTGCCTCCATCCTCAACTGGCCATCGACTGGTTCTCATTGGTGTAGTTGATGATATTTTGTCATAGGTCTCCTCTGGTGGCGGTTCAAGGAACTTGCTGAACAAATCTTTCTGGGGGATGTCGAAATTGAATACTTTGTTCCTATATTTTGAAATGAAGATTTGTTCCCATGTGGATAGTTCTTGTTTTCCTGATGTATGTTTTAGTAGTTTTGGTTCTGGATTTATGTTGTGGTTGTTTTCCCAAAAATGCATGGCACCTGCTGATTTTTCTAATTGTTTATATTTTATGTTTCTAAAGTGTTCCTTTGCTCTTGTTTCTAAATTTCTTTTGGTTTTTCCAATATAAATTTGACTCCTCGTAGGGGAGGGGATCCGTCCCCTTCAGCTGCCAAAGTGCGGGCGCTGCGGACCCTTAGCACTCGTGGTACCTCTGACGTTACTAGAGGAACCTCGGGCCGAACAGCCGAGCCCCTCCTTCGGGAGTTGTTCGGATGGGTAGGACTCGGGGTGGCAGTGTGTTCCCGTTAGCCCACGGGTAAATGGGTACCTCCGGTCAGGTCGTCAGGGCCTGCCGGAGGGGGTTGAGGGAAGCCATTAAGTTTCCGGGTGCTAGCCTGCAGAGCTAGTAGTGGGTGTGCTAGATCACCTGCGGCCCCACCGAGGTTATCGGTAGTCTTCCCTTCGGGGTTGGCGCGCGTAAGTGGCGTATCCACTTCCATCCCGTCTTGAGTACAAGCGGGGGGGCTTTTTAGAGTAACAAGGTATTGCCCTATGGAAAGACCCCCGGAGTATTTATTGCTCCCGGGTTGAAGGAGGCCCGGGTCCTTGGTCCTACGGGTCCAGGACTAATGGGAGTAGATCCTCTGCACTCTAATATAAATTTGACTAGTCACTGCATTCAATTTGATATATAACAGATTTTTTGTTAGATGGAATGGCATCTTTGATGTTTGAGCAAATTAGGTTTTTTAAGGAGAAATGGTTGACTGGTGCAAGTTTTAACGTTTTGTTTTTTTGAAGACTTTTTTGAATTTATCAAAGGCCCATGGATGGTAAATGAATTTTTTGAAAATCATATTAGTCTAACAAAAAGTCTGGTATATATCAAATTGAATGCAATGACTGTAGTCAAATTTATATTGGAAAAACCAAAAGAAATTTAGAAACAAGAGCAAAGGAACACTTTAGAAACATAAAATATAAACAATTAGAAAAATCAGCAGTTGCCATGCATTTTTGGGAAAACAACCACAACATAAATCCAGAACCAAAACTACTAAAACATACATCAGGAAAACAAGAACTATCCACATGGGAACAAATCTTCATTTCAAAAAATAGGAACAAGTTATTCAATTTCGACATCCCCCAGAAAGATTTGTTCAGCAAGTTCCTTGAACTGCCACCAGAGGAGACCTATGATAAATATTGTCAACTACACCAATGAGAACCAGTTGATGGCTGATTGAGGATGGAGGCAAAGTCTTTGAAAAATGTTCCGGAAAAATTTAAAAGAAAGTGTTGTTTAGTGTCATTAATTGACTCCCTTTAAATTTAATAAATGTCACACATATAGTTATTTGTCACAAACTTCATTTAACTTTTTAAGAACATTGATGAACTTTTCACAGAATTCAAGAGACTAGTTTTGCGAGAACTTTTCTGCATCATCATTATTTTGTTTTTTTCTGTTGTCATTGTTACTGCCGCTAAGTGCTGTATCATTATTGTACTTATTATCAAACTCTGAAAATGAAACAAACTTAAAGACAGAATTGATTGGCAGAATTTCAAAATTGAAAAAGGTTTCACATGTTTCTGTAGAATGCTTAACTAAGAGGTCTCAAGAGTCCCGGTTTTAATGTGCAGGGTTGGATTAATTTTATGATTTGTGGCTAATAAGAGAAACATAATGCAAGAGTAAAGTAATTTTGAAGACCAACTTCTCACGTGCACATGAAGTTTTGCAGTGGAAGGATGTCATAAATGTAAGATTTTTATGTCAGAAATGTATTTTTGTTAGTTGGGAAGACAGTGACTCATGTTGACAATTTGGAATTTCTAAATCCTTATGTTGCTTTACCCCATCTGACTTATGTTGACAGATGTACAGATAGAATTCCTAAATCCCTATGTTGCTTTATCCCATCTGCTACTTAACAATAGGCGTGATTTGCAATATTTTGCTTGCTGCTACCTGAGCATAATGCTATTATTGATACACCACCCCTGTGTTGTTTTGTTTTATTGCCAGTTTTCAATGATGGGACTAAGAAGGAGCTGTTTAATGTACAAGGGACTATCCCTGTGACTTACAAGGGTGAGTGATAATTAAGTTTTTGGAATACTGGGAAGCAATATGATATCTTTTAATGATTTTTGTGCATGTATTTTTACCAGTATTTTTGTCTGGTTATTGATTTTTTAATTTTATTAATTTTTAAAGTTTGAATCCATTGTTGTAAGACACACAGATTTTCTCAACCGTAATCTATATGTTCAAACTGGCTAAGCAAATTATTTAAACTTAAAAAAGTCAGAAATGGGTGTTGAGTGCAGAAATGCAGAAAATTAACACTGTATAGTACTTCATGTACAAGTTCATGTCCACTACAAGTGAGGTTGACTGGTTTAAGTATTAAGAGATATATACATATTTTTAAAATTTATTTATTACATAAATCAGTTTGTTATTCACATATGCCATATATCTTCTATCAAGTCATGGCACAAGGCTTTGTATTTAAACATACATTGTATCCAAAGTAATTCAGTGTTCCATATGGCAATTTTTTTCCTGTGAAAAGATCATTTTACTGCTTATATATGAAACAGTGCTAATACACTAAACATAAAGTTCAGAGAAAGAAGTAGAAAGTAAAATTACATGAACTAAGCAAGACCTAAATTTGTATATTTATATATGCCTTTCTAGACATAGGCATATCTTTAAAGAGTGTACTTAAAAACAAAAAGGAGATCAGAAGACTTTATGAAGGTCTGAAACACCATTGATATACTTTGGTCTGTGAGCCAGTACTACTTATTCTTTTGAGTATCTGTAGCTTCCGGTGAAGGCAACACCATCTTGGTTAGACTTGCCGATGTTTCGCTCATCTTATTGTCAGCTTCTTCTGGGCTCTTGTCTGATCTTTGGTTGTTGTTCTTGCTTATATATCAGCAGTTCTCTTGGTACTCATCAAGACACCAACCATGGAAGCCTATGCATCTTCTTATTCTTTATCCAGCTTGGGTTTATGTAGCTTGAGAAAATAATGATGATGATAATGATGATGGTGATATTTATCAGCTATTTTGTATAACAATATAATAAGCTTCATTAAAATCAAAACTTATAAGTTCTCAAACTTCAAACTTTTTAAGTCATCCTTGACAAAGTTGTCTATACTATATGTTAAAATTAAACAATTATGATTATTTTTTTAAACAAATTAGACACTTCTAACATTATCAGGCAAAGAAATGAGTTAATTCCAAAATTTCCTCAACTTTTAATTGATTTAGATGTTCTACAATATTTACATTTCAATTAACCGCTTCACCGATGGTCATTTAAACCCTTCAGGGACCGGAAACGGACACCCAATAAAGAGAGCAAAACATTTAAATTGTTAAATGCTGTAAAAATGCATCATAAATATAATTTCATATCTTCCGTGTTTATTAAGTTATTTTAAAGAAACAAAAACTGGTTTAAAACCCATTAAAGGCAATATACATCTACAGTAACAATGAAGTGGAGACTATATTAATAAATCGTTGAAATTTCACTACTCTTTCTCACTGTAGCAAAAGCCAATCTTTGCGCCGAACACGCCTAATGTTTGAATCATTTCGTTTTGTGTGTATATGAACGAATGTATGTAAGCTACGCAAGCAACTTCTCCGGTTCAAGGTTTTAGCTTTTAATTTATGCTATACCAAGCGATAATCATACACACACACACGCTGGAAAGAAAACTCTCTGTCAGCATCTGTTATTACAAAGTTTCTAGTAGCTTTATGCAGCTGTTTTCGCTCAGTATTTTATTTATTTCAACTCTCTGTGTTCAGAATTAGTTTGCGTATGATGTGTACAGGCTTCTGATATTTAGAAAATCTGGAAGATTTGTTGTGCGATTATGAAGGAGGTGTTTAGGATATAGGTAGCAGTGAGGAAGTGAATGTCCCGCTTGCTTCAGGTGTTCGTGAAGAATCAGCTCTGCAAAGTGGTCAAAATAACTAACACAAATAGACATATTGGCAAATAAACATTTTCTGGTGCAAGCTAACTTCTGATATTCAAGCAACTGACATTTTCACACAAAAAAGTTATAGCTGACTTAGTGTCTCTCATTGTCATGGAAACAAATGTAGGTATATGTGAGTAGGATGAAAGAAGCCCTGACCTCTAAAGGCTATTTAGGGATAAATTAAATGCATGTATGCGCAGGATGTCTATACACGTCCATATTGGTTTGGGGCATTTTAACTCGGACGTCATATGACGTCCATATCAGTGAAAGGTTTAATGACATGACCTTGTGGAATAATTATAAACAGCTGAACTGGAATATATTTATCAATTTTTCCTCTAACATAGAGCAAACAGATATTGCATGTATATACATATATAAATTTGTACTATGATCTACCTGACGTTTGCTTACCATAATTTCCGATATCTTTTTAAGCAATAGAAAAGTCATATTGGCTCTAGTGAAATTACTCCAAAGAAGAACACAATAAGTGGCAGTGGAATAACCCAAAATGTGCTTTCTATAAAACACCCTTACATATATAATTTATAAGCTTGCAGAACACATGCAATTCTATGGATAACTTGAACAAATATATTCACATGAGCATTTTTAATTATTTTAATATCCAGTACAAAACCTAAAAGTTTAGTTAATGGAAATATATTATTAATATATGTGAGAGGAAAAATAATTTCTTATGTTTTATTTTTATTAATTATGAACTCATTATTGCAAACCAGTATTCATTATATCCCCCCAGGGGCCTACTTCGGTAGGTACGGGTTTGGCGCACCCGGGGTACTGAGCCAACAGTCTCCCTCGTGTGGGCTCCTCTTCGTGGTTGAGGGAGACGGTCAATAGGCCCACCCACATGTAGGCCATGCGTGGAGACCCGTGGAGAAGGTTTTTAGATTCTTGTCTAGTTTAGAGTTTAGGATTTAGTGAACAAAATTTTTAGTAGGTTTTGATTGATGTTTTTTATGTACGTGTATTTTTAATAGGTTTTGTTACACTTGTATAGTCTTTAGAAAGTTTTATATCTGGCTTTTGCCATTAGTTTTTTAAAGGGCGCTGATGACCGCCGTAGTTGTGTATATGTATATATATATATATATATATATATATATATATTATCATCTTAGGATTCATGATATCGTTAGTGTGCTTTAACAATTAATGTTATTATGGGTAGTTAAAAAGGTTGTCTCAACATACAAAATTGGTACAGTACATTACCTAAACGAATAGGGGCTTAGGTTAGATCCTGGGGCACACACAATTGAATATGATAGAATTGGAATATCATATTATTAATTCTATCATACTGCTCTGTTAGTCAAGTAAGATTTGAAAATATCCAAAGGAATATCATTTTATTATGTTTAAATATCACTGTAACCACTTTGTAGATTGCAAATGGTGTATTTGTGTGACCACCAAATTATAAATGCTTGACAGACATAATTCCTACATACAGGCGCTCTTACAGTAAGTAGTCACCACAAAAATTATAATGAAATGTTGAAGGAAAGAATATCTCTGAAGTATTGTTTATATAGAGAGTAACTGCTCTATTCAACTGTAAAGTCCAAATACAAGATTGTCATAGATAGTTGAGAATGGTATTCAGTCACAGTGGAATATTTCTTCAGCCCAAAGTTGAAATAGAATTTAAATAATGTATCCTTCTCCATTTTGTTTTAATATCTGAAACTTTTCATGCAAACAATTTGAATTTTAAAACATAAAACCTGATATTATTGACATTGAAGTAGAACATAAATATTTGTAAGAGAACTTCACATATTTTTTTAAGTATGTATAAAGTCCTCAAGACTAATTTTAATTGTACCCTCAGAGTTCTTGAATGTTTGTCTTCGACATGCAAGCCTGGGTTCAACACTCAAATTGTAAAGTTATCTCCAATGTTTTCACTTTAAAAATGTCTGGTAACTTTCAATGAGCTCATCTGTGCAGTCATCATTCAAAATGTTCTTTGCCTGTTATATTAAGCAGGTACTGAAAGGAGAAAAGAAACAAGAAAAAGTTAATGGAGTAACAATATTTAATTTTAAGAGTCAAAGAAATGGCAGATTTTTAAGTGGTGAAGAGGTAATAAAGTTATCATATTGTTTCCCAGCATTCCAACTTGGTATTTGCATGAATAAAATCAATTATTGCTTGGCCACATGATGTACTCTTTGCTGCCAAAAGACAACGAAAAGAGGTGAGTGAATATTTGCATAATTCTTTTTAACCACTGTTTTATTATTTTGTAAAGGTTTACATTGTTTTATGCAGGGCATCCCCAATCCTTAATTTCTGTCTGCTTTTATATTAATTCTTATGTCTGCTTTTCCTATCAAGTGTTTTCAAATGGTGCCAAGAAGACCCTGGTAAACCTAAATGGCACAATTCCTGTACTGTTTAAAGGTAAGCCTACTTCACATTTTTATTTCCAGTTATGTAGCTTTAAAAATATTTTATATTAGATCCTGCTTATAAATTTCTTGATTATGGATAACATTAAATTTGAATGCAAACTAAGTTTACTTTCTGTAAATAAATTCCAGAGTAAATCATAATATTAAATTAGGTTTTGCTCCTTTATTGTTTTCAAATGTTTTTGTTATTTAGATAAATTCAGTAGAGTACCTTTATTTGTATGCATAAAGAAGTTAAACAAAGATGGGCAGAGGTGTTTTACAAATTATAGCTCCAACATTTTTCTTATATTTGATGTTGAGATTTCACTGGGAATACACAGCTTCAGGTCATCTAAACTGAAGAATTCAGTTTCAGAAAAATGAGATTTAGGTGAGTTCATGGTGTGACTTGAACTCTTTAAGGAATATTCCTCAATACCAACAATCATTTATATGGTAATGTTTTCATTACTTTTGATTTTCTCAAAAAAATGACAGTAACAACTTTGATTAACTCGCACTGTGTTTAAGACATTGACATGATAAACTGCATATCTTAAATTTTCTGCTTATAGCCTATGAACTCCACTTCATTAGGAATTTTCTTTTTTAATGGTAAACCATTTGAGTTAGACTAACGTTTTTATGTAAAAAAATGTAGATGTCATTAACAATTGCATTTTTTGATACTTGGATGTATTGAAGCACTACCATCATTCAAACTTATAGAAGAGTTTGTAATTTTAAAGCCAGCAAATAAGTGACCAGTGTTTTAAAGGTTTTACATTGTTTCTGCTTCCTTTTCCTCCTTATACGCACAACAAACCATTTTTTGCAAGTGCTTATTTTATTGACTTGCAGTAGGTAAAAAAGTAAGCCAAAACAAAGCCAGAACAAAGTCAAAGCAGAGCCAGAGCAGAGCCAGAGCAAAGCCAAAGCAAAGTTAAAGTCAAAGGAAAGTTATAGTAAAGTAAAATATAGTTTTTGAAAGGGTGCTGATGACCATGGAGTTGAGCGCCTTTAAATATAAATCATCATAGGAGTAAGAGTTTTTAAAGAATTCTTTGGAAATAATATCTATGTTTAGTGGCTAGAGAAAACCATGTGAATGTAGCACATCAGATTTCTTTGGCTTTTATTTTTGTTTCAAGGCAATTCATATATGGGCCAGTAATAACATAGCTCACATAGCACATGTCTCAGGCTTTCCATATAAAATGTGATGTAGCATCATTTTAATCTGACTGTAATCTTATCAAATTTGTAAGAGCAGTAGTAATACTTTGTGCTATTAGTGTAGAGATATGTTAACTGGAAGAATTTTCTATGTTCAGTGTGTATTTGAAAATGGTTTTAGAGGGATATAAGAAATCAGTTTTAATTTGATATGTCTACCTGCTCATGCTGGAGACAATGTGCAAAAGCTTGTGAATAAATGATGGAAAATGAATCAATGTGAACCAGTCATATTGCTTCACTTAACCAAGAATATGTTTTGAATACCTGATATTCCAATTTTTGGCTGCTTGTCGATTAACTACTGACTCCCCAATCTTCTTCCCAGGGTAACTATGTCATATGATGTGGGTTTGGTGAATTTGGTCTTGTCTGTTCGAATTTCAAAGTTCATATTTTAATGTTAAAATTATTTTAACATGCTCTGGCCTTTAAATTCAGTTTTCCATGATTATTTACTGATTTTAGCTTTAAGGTTTTGTTCTTCACTGTTCCAATACAAAATAGTGCAGGTTTTCCCAAAGCTGAATATTGTGTTGACATTTTTTTCAGCTAGTTTGTTTAGCAGTTTTTGAGATGATCGCTCTAAATTGGCAGAGATTTCATCTAGTTTATTTTTTGTTAAAACTGATCTAGAAGTTTCTTGTCTAACATCCAACCCAAGCTTCAAATTTATTAACGACTACATGAAATGTTTCCCTATAACCTTAAAATTGGTATGAGATATGTGATGAATGCTAGAAAAGTAATAGGATCTGTTTTGTTTAAACAGATGTGGTGCCTGTTTGAGAGCTAAGGCATTAGTGTGCCTTTGCCAGTATTATTTCCTCTGTGACTTTTTATTTATTTATTTATTTATTAATGCTAGCTATTTACAATTATGGATATAACTGGACATTTAGCCCCAGCTCTTTGCCAGTCATATCCAATTATAAACCCTATACAGTAATTGATTTTTAGCAATCAACAGACAACCAACCGATAGTCAGTACATCCTTCCTACCACCCGATCTCTCTATTAATAATCTCAACCAATATCTACCTCATACTTCTATTCACTTAACTGACCATATCCATTTCCTCTTCACTCTAAACAAAAATTCACCTAAATTACTAATCTGGAATCGATTACAAAACATTTTTCTTATTACTAATGATTTTGCCAGTTTTAACCATCTACTCTGAATAAACTCTTTCCTCCATATGTTCGTACCTATACATTATAATATGAGGGCCGTTCAATAAGTAATGTAACACATATTTTTTCTCAGCCAGTTTTGGTTGGAAAAACCTGACATTCCTGGTGGAACATTTTCAAACATTCCCGCTTCGTCTCGTAAAGTATTTTTTGACTTCCGAGAGGTGACAGCTCTATACGGAACTATTAAAATGACATCTGTAACGGTAGTGCATTCCAAACACCAGCAGTGATTGAGTTTCTTTTGGCGTAAAACCAGGGCATCTCAGATATTCATAGGCACTTGCAGAATGTCTACGGTGATCTGGCAGTGGACAAAAGCATGGCGAGTTGTTGGGCGTGTGTCATCATCGCCGCAAGGTCAAGCAAAATTGTCTGATCTCCCGCATGCTGGGTGGCCGTGCACAGCTGTGACTCCTGCAACGTTGGAGCGTGCAAACACTCTCATTCAAGATGATCGCCAGATCTCAATCAAATGCCTCAGTGCTTAACTTGAAGTCTCTGTTGGTAGTGCTGTCACAATTGTTCACCATTTGGGATATTCAAAGGTTTGTTCCTGATGGGTCCCTCGATGTCTAACCGAAGACCATAAAGAGCAAAGGAGAACCATCGGTGTGGAATTGCTTGCTCGTCATGAGGCTGATGGTGAGTGTTTTTGTCAAACATTGTTACCGGAGATGAAACATGGGTTCATCACTTGGAATCCGAAACAAAACGGAAATCAATGGAGTGGCATCACACCTACTCCCCTACCAAGAAAAAGTTTAAAGCCATACCTTCAGCCGGTAAAATCATGGCTACAGTCTTCTGGGACGCTGAAGGGGTTATTCTGTTCTATGTCCTTCCCCATGGTCAAATGATCAACTCTGAAGTGCATTGTGCTACTCATAAAAAATTAAAGAAACAACTTCAGCATATTTGTACACACAAAAATCCAAACGAACTTCTTTTCCTTGACAACGCAAGACCTCACACAAGTCTTCACACCCGAGAGGAGCTCACAAAACTTCAGTAGACTATTCTTCCGCATCCTCCCTACAGCCTCGTCAAATTTCCATATGTTTGGCCCAATGAAGGACACAATCTGTGGGACGCACTATATGGATGACGAAGTTATTGAAGCAGTACGACGTTGGCTCCGACATCGACCAGTGGAATGGAACCGAGCAGGCACAAAGGCCCTCATTTCAAGGTGGCATAAAGCCGTAGCTTCAAACTCCTAGTTTAAACCATGCAATACCTTCTCTTTGCTCCTTACTACAACTCTCATTACTTCCAAATTCCATATAAAATTTTAATTAACTTCTTTTCTCCACCATAGCCCTACCCATATTTTCCAATTGACATTTAACTACTTTTCAGAATCTTGCCATCATATTCTCTCTTCCTATTCATACATCTGCCATGCCATTAACTGTAAACCGGATGCCTTATTTGGCCCATCCAGTTCTTTGGGTAAATGCACTTCTCCTGTATATCTAAGCAATCCTTCAGAATATGCCCTGCGATAGGCAATTAATCCTAAACCAATATTCTTTCCATAATCAACTCTTGTACACTCACCTTGTCTAATTCTAACATAGCTCCTTCCTCGGCCGAATTATATGGAACTCTTAAGATCATCTTACAAAACATTCTCAGTATCCTATCCATCTTTTCCCAACCTTCCTCTACACCCCAGATCTCAATACCATACACCCATCTTGACTCCACTTCAGCTTTATCCATGTGCTCCAACCATGAAAGTATGTGAATTTATCTAATGTGGTAAATTCACATACTTTCTCCACAAAAGACAGATTCTTGCATGCTCAATTTAAGCCAGGTGAAAAGACGATTAGAAATTGATGTTCCGGGAGTGTGCATCTCTCCCATCTTCAGGATATTTATTAAATATTATAACCACAAATGAATCACTGGATATAACACAAATATAAACAAAGACAAAACACTAAAGAAATTGATCATATTTGTCGCCAGGAAAGCTTATATTTTGCATATTTTTGCATATTTTTTATGCAATTCAGTTACTTTATAAGGAAAAGAGAAAAGAAAGTACAAACGGATTCATGTATCTTGGCCTTTAAATTCCATATTCTTATCATGACTACCAGAAACAGCTGAAGAGTGACAGCCCTTTAAAAATGTCAGAAAGATACTGATAAATTCATACCATTAAGGATATCTCTAAAGTGAATGATGCTATTAAAAAGGTCATTTGAAATTAACTGTGTGTTTTAAAAAGGTAACCAATCCTTTTTAAGTGTAATCTATCTCCTATACTTTACCTTATACAAAATTGCATCCAAATGAAGAGAAATTTACAGGCTGTCCTCAGAAAATTCAAGATATATGCATTTTATCTGTCGTGTTATAATAACTGTTATAAACATTTTTTTATAAAATAAAAACATTGAAAAATTGTTCATATAAATCATAGTATAAGATGGGTAAATTTTCTTGAAGATCTTTGTTTCGTATCTTGGAAGATGCTTATATGCACACCTTGACATTTACCTAACTACTTGTTTTTCAGTTATGCTGATGACAGTCACACAAATTGACCTTTTCCTAAAACTGCTGTTTATTTATTCATTCATTTAGGGGACCTCAAAACAAGAGTTTCTAGTGAAATCTGAATATACATTTTTGAGTCAAATACAACACTTTCTCTACCGACTAGGTATACTGAATAAAGAAATTAAATTATTTTTAAGAATAAGGAAAATGGTAAAATATTTCACTGTAAAATTCACTGTCTTGTTTGAGAGCAAATGGAAAGTAACTAGAACAGATAATGGGAAATTTTTATACATTATCAAGGTATCAAAGGATCTAGTGTTTGAAACAAGATGCTTTTACAATTGCAATGTTAAGTTGTGATTATATGTACTAGTAGGATTTATGTCACTCAGTATTATAAAGGATTTGAAGTCCAATGTCAGCTGTGTAAAGATAAGAGCGAGCAGGATGGCTCAGGTGGTGTCATCTGTGGACCATATTCGGAAGGTCTGGGTTCTAATCCTGTGAGACACCTACTTGACCCATGGTCTTTTTTTTTTCTGAAGGTGTTTCCTGGGTCGCCAGGCGAATGCTGGGTAGGTTAATTACATCCCCTGAATTTCCTGTCCCTCCATTCCATCTCTATTATCATCTCTCATCTGGAGGTCTCTTTCAGGGTAGAAGTGTCGGTGAATGTCTCAGCTCCGTCATGACTCCTTGAGTCGGCCAGCCCCAATTTCCTCCCACCTTACCTTCCTCCCAGGGATGCCCCATTTTGGGCTCAAGTACAATAAACCACAGGTTTCTGTGCCGTATCCCCTCCATAGTAATCCTAATCCTAAGGATAAGACAGTGGAATAAAGTGTTAAAAGAAATAAGAGGCCAAGGTCCATCAGTCTCTAATGAAAGAAGTAACCCTGCTTACTTTAACTGGCAATATTAACCTTTATTACATGTTTAAATTTAATACATAATTTATTAGTTGATATATTACAAGAAAATGTTTACAGTTTTTACATGCTCCAGTATAAAATGTAAAGTTTATAAATTAGAGCTTTCTGTTTTACTTTCTATACATTTAGTTAAATAAGTTAACCTGGTTACACATAAATGTGTAATAATAAAGTCTTATACACAGACCTGGGTATACCTAGTCAACATACCCATGGATAAAGTAGAGTACTACAAGGAACAAAAAAATCATACTTCACATAGCAGAAGAAAGTGGATACAATAAAAGCCTGGGAATTAAGAACATTTAAAAGTTAAGCTAAAGAAAATGATTAAGGAAATAAGCACATTGACCATGTTGAAAGAAGGCAACAGCATATTCAGAAGATTCACATATCACCCAAAAATATTTAATAAATCCAAAAAGCTTTTCAAAGAACAAAATATCACTTGGTACCTATAAATAGATTGTCAGTAATAAACTTGTTAAATTCAAAAACAAAATATAAAATCCCACCAATCAATAGATCCGGAATATACAAAATAAAATGTAATGATTGTGGAAAATTCTGCTTAGGATAGACTAAAAGAAGCATAAAATCCAGAGTCAAAGAACATTGTAGAAACATTAAATTGCAACAGCAAGTCAAATCAGTAGTAGCATTTCACTTTTGAAATGAAAATCGTAATCTTGACCCAAATTTAAAATTATTAAAAGGTGTGATAATCCATAACAAACTCCAAACTCACAGTTAGAGCAATAAACTTCAAAATCCCACTAGTCGAAAATTAGATAAGTTCATTGTTCCACTATCAAAGAGAAGGCTACAGGCAACAATAGCAGGCAACAGTCAGGCCTCCAAGATTGAAAATACAGCTACCGAAACTATTCCATCAAAAATTGAAATGTAAGTGATGTAGTGTTATAAAATCAAACTACAAAGTTATATGAATTAATTTGGTTGTTGCTGTTACTGAGTTCCTCCAAATATCACGTAATTGCTAAACCCTCATTGCCTGAAGGGTCTGTTTGGCCCTGAGGGAACAGAACTCTAAACTAGCTGATAGCAGCCGACAGTATAAGCAAGACCTAAGAAAAACATGTTCCTACTTATAAGTATGATAAGTGAAACTTTTACCATGCTTTAGTAAAACCCTCAGTCTCAGTGAATTTATGTTTAATTTAATTTTGTTCTTTTTCATCTTCATGTATTTAATCTGAAAATTTTATAAATGTTGTAGCATTTAACAGTTGGTAACATACAGAATTAAATATGGTATTGAAGTCTCATATTGGAGCTTATAGTATAGTTCTGTGTTTTAATGTATACGAGGGGGGACCCAAAAGAAACCAGACTCCGAGGACACTGCCACTCATAGACATAGTGCAGGGTTCTCACGCTAGATGGTGTTAGTAGAGATCTTCATGAAACAGCTGTGCAGACGGCGTCAGTGTAGAGCTGAACGTGCAAGTGTGGTATTGTGTTTCTCTGACTGTTGGCAGGTTATCTCGGCAAAGTTGTTATGGCAAATTAACTTTAAAGAGAGTCAATTAAAGACACTAGACAACACTTACTTTTAAATTTTTCCGGAACATGTTTCAGAGGCTTTGCCTCTATCATCGGCCGGCTCTCGACTGGTTCTCGTTGGTGTAGCTGACGATACCTTGTCACAGGTCTCCTCTGGTGGCGGCTCAAGGAACTTGCTGAACAAATCCTTCTGGGGGATGTCGAAATTGAATACTTTGTTCCTATTTTTTGAAATGAAGGTTTGTTCCCATGTGGATAGTTCTTGTTTTCCTGATGTATGTTTCAGTAGTTTTGGTTCTAGATTTATGTTGTGGTTTTTTTCCCAAAAATGTGTGGCAACTGCTGATTTTTCTAATTGTTTATATTTTATGTTTCTAAAGTGTTCCTTTGCTCTTGTTTCTAAATTTCTTTTTGTTTTTCCAATATAAATTTGACTACAGTCATTGCATTCAATTTGATATATACCAGATTTTTTGTTAGATGGAATGGCATCTTTGATGTTTGAGCAAATTAGGTTTTTTAAGAAGAAATGGTTGACTGGTGCTAGTTGAATATTTTGTTTTTTGAAGACTTTTTTGAATTTATCATAGGCCCATGGATGGTAAGTGAATTTTTTGAAAATCATATTAGTTTCTGTAGATGAGAGAGTTGTGGTTTCCTTTAGTAGCTTCTTTTTTGCTAAGCTCACTTTTTTGTCCACTAATGATTTGGGAAAGTTATTTTTTTGTGCTATTTCAATTATTTTGTTGTATTCTGTTTTGTATTCTTCTGCTGTGAGAGGGATGTTTACCAGTCTGTGTGCTAAACTATTGAAGATTGCCTGTTTGTGGGATCTTGGGTTGTAGCCATTAGCTTTTATGTAGTTGTCTGTCTGTGTTGGTTTTCTGTAAATGCCAAAGTTTAGTCTGTTTTTATTCCTCATTATTTTTAGATCCAAAAATGGTAAATGCTCATCTTTTTCTATTTCTACAGTGAATTTGATGCTTTTTTCTTGGATATTTAAAAGTTTTAGTGCATCACTGATGTGTTTTTTTTTGGTACTATTGCAAAGATGTCATCTACATATCGTTGCCAGAGTTTGAACATCCAAGATGCCATTCCATCTAACAAAAAATCTGGTATATATCAAATTGAATGCAATGACTGTAGTCAAATTTATATTGGAAAAACAAAAAGAAATTTAGAAACAAGAGCAAAGGAACACTTTAGAAACATAAAATATAAACAATTAGAAAAATCAGCAGTTGCCACACATTTTTGGGAAAAAAACCACAACATAAATCCAGAACCAAAACTACTGAAACATACATCAGGAAAACAAGAACTATCCACATGGGAACAAATCTTCATTTCAAAAAATAGGAACAAAGTATTCAATTTCGACATCCCCCAGAAGGATTTGTTCAGCAAGTTCCTTGAGCCGCCACCAGAGGAGACCTGTGACAAGGTATCGTCAGCTACACCAACGAGAACCAGTCGAGAGCCGGCCGATGATAGAGGCAAAGCCTCTGAAACATGTTCCGGAAAAATTTAAAAGTAAGTGTTGTCTAGTGTCTTTAATCGACTCTCTTTAAAGTTAATTTATCATAACAACACTGTTTTCAACACTTCCAAGAAAGGAATTGTTATGGCAACTTTAAAAGAACAAAGAGTGTGTGTGAAATTTTGTTTTCTGCTTATAAAAACTGCAACGGAGACACATCAAATGCTTCAGGAAGCTTTCCAGGAGGACGCTATGAGCCGCACACAGGTTTTTCGAGTGGTTTAGCTGCTTTAAACGTGGTGAGATGTATGTTGAAGACCAAGCTCATTCTTGACGCCCTTCAACATCGCGAAATGAGGAGAACATTGAAAAGATCTGCCAAAAGATCAACAAGGTTTGTTGCCAAATGATCAACCAAATTTCAGCAGCGACAGGAATCAGTTGGAGCTCATGCCAGCAGAATTTAGGGAGGATTTGCACATGAGACGTGTTCTGCTAAATTTGTTCCGTGCCTTCTCACACAGGAGCACAAAACCATTCGCATGAATGTGTCAGGACTTGAAAACAGAGATTGCACGTGATCCAAACTTCTTGAACAAAGTCATTACAGGAGATGAGAGTTGGTGTTACGGGTATGACCCAGAAACCAAGCAAGGGTCAAGCCAGTGGAGAACTCCCAACTCTCCCAGACCAAAAAAAGCAAGGCAAGTGAGGTCAAATGTAAAGACGATAATCATTCTTTTTTTATGTTCGTGGAATTGTGCATCGGTAATTCGTACCCCCTGGCCAGACTGTTAACCAGCACTTTTACTTTGATGTTTTAAGCATCTGCGAGAGGATGTGAGGAGGAAATGCCCGGAACTTTGGCGATCAGGTGACTGGTTTCTGCATCACGACAATGCTCCAGCACACACGGCCTTACGAGTGACCCACTATTTGGCATCTCAGAGGTGGTATCGTTCCCCATGCTCCGTATTCGCCGGACCTAGCCCCGTGCGACTTTTTCCTATTTCCTTGAATGAAAAGGACGCTAAAAGGGGAGCATTATGATGATGTGGAGGTGGTAAAAACAGCTTCGTGAAGGGCACTGGACAATATCAAACTTGAAGAGTTTCAAACATGCTTCCAACAGTGGGAAAAGAGACTTGACAAGTGCATCGCATGTAATGGAAAGTATTTTGAAGGTGACTGAAGTAATTTTGTAAAATGGTTCATCAGTAAAGTTTTTATGACAACAATCCGGTTACTTTTGGGTTCCCCCTCGTAGATGATGTGCAATTTCCCTTAAAATAATTTAGTGTACTTACGAGGGTTGTTTGATAAGTATTGTAAAACAACCAAGAATCTCACCTTATTTCTTGACATAGTCTTCATTGTTCCATCAATGTTCCAGCCTTTTCATCCCATCTGAAAAATAGGTTCCATCAAGGTCTTAAAATACTCATTGACAGTGACTATCATTTCTTCATTTGATGAAAATTTCTTACCACCAAGCCAAATTTTCAAGTTCGGGAATAGGAAGAAGTCACTTGGGGCTAAAATCTGGTGAATAAGGTGAATGAGGAACCAATTCAAAGCCCAACTCATGCACTTTCGCCATTGCGATTGATGGTGTGCGCGGTGGTGCATTATCTTGGTGAAAGAGCACCTTTTTGTGTTTCAATCTTGATCTCTTTTCAGTTAACTCATATTGCAAATGATCCAACAATGAAGCATAAATGGCTCCAGTTATGGTTCTGCCTTTTTCCAAGTTGTCTTTGAGGATTATTCCTTGAGAATTCCAAAAATTAGTGGCCATCACCTTACCAGCTAACAAAATGGTCCTTGCCTTCTTTGGTGCACTTTCACCAGCATTTGTCCGTTGTTTTGACTGCAGTTTTGAATCTGCTGTATAATGATGGATCCAAGTTTCATCCACAGTCACAAATCGGCGCAAAAAGCCTTGCGAATTGCAATTGAACGTCGCCAGACACTCGGTAGAAGTGTTCACATCTGTCTTGCACACAGCTTTTTCATTGCCAATTTTTCTTGCAGGATATTGTGTGCTTGCTCAGTTGAGAGGCTTACAGCCTCAGCAATCTCACAAATTTTGATTCGCGATCTTGCATAACAAGATGGATTTTTTCAATGGTGTCCTGAGTAGTGACTTCAATTGGGTGACCAGAGTGTAATTCATCTTCATTGCTTCTACGACCGTCTTTAAATTCATTGACAATTCCAAATCATTGTTTTTTCCATTTTCAATCACAGCTATCACACTGATCAATTCAGATGGCTGTCAACAATGAACTGTATATTGTAGCATTTTCAAATTTTCTGTACAATCTTTTGAATAATCAAACTTACCACCCACAAAGTTGTAACAAAAAATTTCTAACCGTTCATGGAAATTTACCTGACTTACCAAACAACTCTCGTATATGGGGTGCAATTCTGTGATAAAAGAACAAAGTGGTTTCACAGAACTTATAACTGCTAATGCTCCTAAGGAAGGATAGTGCTGATAGACACCTGTATTGCTTCTTGGACATACTTAGAGCTGTCAGAAATTTGGTAATTACCATTTATCTTAGATTACAAGATCTGACTATGAGCATACCATCTTTTAATATGGTAGAGCTTTATTATATCTCATACATAACACTGTTATAGCGAGTAAAATTAGGAATTCAAATCAAATGAAAACAAAATTGAATTTTTCATAGATGTTGCCTAAATTTCACTACATATTCTCTTAATCACCTATGCCGTGAGGAAATGTTAATTTGTGAAAGTCATGCCTGTCTTACCCATTTTAACTAGCGATTTTGAGGGAAAGAAGTGTGCCTTTACTGTTTAAATAGATTATAGGACAAAACATTGAAATCTCTTCCAAAGTTGGCTATCTACCTGTGTATTTCAACTTCAAATATTTTTAGAATTTAGGTGTTTTATCTTCTTTTTTCACAAATTAGACATTGGATGTCTTGGGAATATGAAAATCTTTTGAAGTCTGCTTAAGTACTGTAAGTTTTTCTTGCTTTAATCATCAATTGACAATCTATGCTTTCTACTTCTGTATGAGCAGCATTTTAAGTGTATAAAGCAAAACATTGAAAACTATCTTGCACTTAACTTTTGTGCTTAACATACTTTGTAAGTAAACAGCTAACTTTGTAAAGGTGGTGGAATTAATCAAGGAAGTTTACATAAAAGGCAAACTCTCACAAGAAAGAAAATGAAGTTGCTGACTGTTTAGTTTAATAACAGTCAGTTAAAGTTCTTTGCGGATTTCATTCTTGTGTGCTGTGGTGGCATGTACTGCTGGTCAAGTGAATTATACATGCCTTTACAAATGCATGTATATAATTATCACCATTGCATTTTTCTTCTTAACACTGCTTTTTCACAGGTACAACTAAAGCCTTTAGAAGTGAGAATGCTATTGTGAAGAAGTAAGTATTGACAAACATGGTGATATCATGCAGGTGAGCCAGGTAAAGAGCTATAAGCACCACATGTGTAGCAGTAGAGATACTTTAGACAGTCATTTCCAACTGGATACTTTTGTGACCTCACAGTGGACAACTCCTTGCTTCAGTAAAAAGACAAATGAACCCATGGAGCAGAATACCTGTTTATCTTGTCAAAGCAGTAAGCACTTTGAATATTGTGACAGTTAGAATTTTCATTCACTCAGATTTGCTGAATTATGCATACATTTTTGCCAAGAAAAGTTCAAATATATGCAGCATAATGCAGCTGAAATCAGTCTTTGCATCAGTTGCTAAAGTTTACTACATAATCTGTGATTTGCAAAGCCTGTTCCAGCTTTTAGATTTGTCATACAGCATGTAGTATATAATCTATTGAAACAATAATTTCCTCACATTATGTAACTTCATAAATGCTAATTTAAACCTAAAGTTACTTTTTGAATATAATTACTTATAAATAATAAGCATTAGAACCTGTGTGTGTGAACTTTTCATTTATGTCATGGTTCTTTACATAGAAATTTGAAAACTTTTAAGATTGATTTTCTTTTGTTAAAGTAAGTTAAAATTATCAGTTTCAAGAATAAGAAGAGGTGTATATATACCGTTCCCTAAGCATACATCTCAGAATAGAGGCCCTCAAATCCTGTATATACCCAGTCCTAATATGTGGTGGTCAAACCTGGACCCTCACAGGCAAACATAAGGAAATCCATACAGGTATGCCAGAGGAACATGCTATGGAAATTCTTGAACATAACCATAAAAGACAGATTCCAATGAGTCCCTTCATATAAGGTAAACATAAAACGACATTACTAACCAAGTCAATAGGATTAAGTGGACATGGTTGGTCATCTGGCCAGACTTCACGATGACAGATGGTTGCAGCACACCATGATGTGGGAGCCATACATGGGTAGAAGACACAGAGATGGACCAAGGTGCAGATGGGCCGACTTCTTCAAGGCAATAGCAGGCAGCCATTGGTCCACCATTGCCAAAACCATGAGTACGTGGCGAAACCAAGGAACCCAGGCAGGAACTGTCCAAGTGCACTGAAAAATGTTGTAGCACAGTGAATGTGTACAATATACAAATGATTAACAGGATCACAATTCTAGACATTTAGCACTTAATGCGGCAAATAAACCCTGTATCGCTGATGACCATGGAGTTGAACACCCTTAAATATAAATAAATAAACACTCTATGCTGCATTGCTCACCTCATGAGGAACACTTAATGACCTCTCCTCTAGTATGAGGCCCTTGGCCTTAAATGGAACATCTCAGGCTTATTCTTTCATTAAGTTACAAATATCTTAGATGAGTTTTTAACTATAGTATATGCATTAGGATTTAATGTAAAGATACAAAAGAGTCTGTAATTGGATGTAAACATTCATATTGAGGCAAATTAAGTTAGACACACTATTAAATTAGTTACAGTTAAAGCTTAAATTAGGTTCATATAAATGATCAAACTGACCTTATCACTTTTATCATATCAGTCTTTCGTATATTTTTCTAGTAGGCCAGCAGTATGCTGAGTTCATTGTGTGTTGAATCAACAAATACACATTGTTTTATGGTTCTCCTTGAATATGATAGAATTTTCTTAGGTTAGGTTTCCTCAGTGAATGAATTAATATTGCATTACATTACTATGATTGTGTTGGGCAAAGAACAGGCTTATTTGTTTGAGCAATAGTACAATTGGCACAAAAAATGCTGATGACATCAATTAGCAACAGTGCTTTGTTATCCAGAGCGAATGATCAAGGGCAGAAACAGGGAGAATGGGCAACATGTATGTTTGAACATAGTGCTGATGTAGGAGTGGAGAAAACTTAGAAATAAATATTGCCCAGTGGAACAAAAAAGAAAATAAGCAAAGTATGAAATATTTAGCATGGAGGAAGCACAAAGAGAGGGAGAGAGAGAGAGAGAGAGAGAGAGAGAGAGAGAGAGAGAGAGAGAGAGAGAGAGAGAGAGAGAGAGAGAGAGAGAGAGAGAGAGAGAGAAATGAAATGTGTAGTGTTTAACACCCGCTTTTACTACATACCGCACCGCAGGCGGTGACACTGATGATGCATGAGATGAAGATGGAGCACCGGTGGAATGAGATGGCGGGGGAAACCGGAGGTCCTGGAGAAAACCCGCTCCAACGCCGTGTTGTCCACCACAAATCTCACTTTGCGGTCGCCTGGGATCGACCCCGGGCCGCCTTGGTGAGAGCTAAGTGGTCTAACCACTGAGCCACGGCGTGGCCTCTGGAGAGAGAGAGAAAAGTAATTTCAGAAGGACAAGTACAGAATGAAACAAGTGTGAAAACAGGGAAAAAGAATTGAGCTAGGTAGGGGAAATTGGCTGGAAAAGATGCATTCCTAAAGGTGACTAGGCAAATTGCAGGAAGGGAAGGGAGAATAGAGAAGGGGTGTCTTAAGGGGTAGAGGAGAAGATATGAGCAAGTGAAGTAAAATAATAGATAATTTGAAGCGATGCTAATAAAAGTGGCAAGTGAAATTGAATAACTGTAATAAGGAAAGAAGTTAGAAATTGTGGAAAAGTGAAGAACCAAGCTGAGTGAAGTGATAGTATTAAGAAGTTTAAATAATAGACAGGAAAAGACAAAAATTGGGTAGTAAATAGCAAAAAATGAATACAAGATAAAAGAAAATAAATAACCATCAGTAGTGGAAATATTTATACTTAGAAAGGGATGATAGAAATTTAAAATTAACAGTAGAAAGAAACAAGCTCATACTAAGAATGCAACTGTACTGAAGCTGTCTTAATGGCAAAAAGGCCATACCCCAGCTCAGGGGTGGGCCAAAATATGTTCTCTTTAGTACTCAATAAATTTTTTATTTGTTTGCTTTAGAATAGTATTCTGTTGTAAACAATGCAGCAGAATTTCTTACAGGACACAGCTGTTACTGTTGATAAGTTTGAACAGTTATATTGTATTTTTGAGTTTGATTTATGTTTACACTCAAACTTCACTTACTTGTTGTTATATAATTGAAACGTTTTCAAGATCATTCGATCTCATCCTCAGCTGTTTGGTGACAAAAAAAAAAAGTGTTTATATATATAAGTTATATTGTAGTTTCTAAGTTCATTGTATAAAATACATTAATAAAGCCACTGTCTTGAACCAGCTAAATACAAAAAACACACTATGTAAATGTGTGAAACACAATCTACTAAACCAACATTACCTATGGCAAGAATGTTAGATGTACAACATTATAACATACAGGTGATTAATAAATTATTAAAAATGTAGGATAAAACAATAGCCCATGGATCAGCTAAATTGATACAAGGAGCATTCAGAAATGATTTACAATAATAGATTTTTGTAAATTATATGTAAATAAAATGATTCAATGTTTATGCCATCTCAACATGCCTCACCGACATCAATACATGCTGCCACATTCCGGACAATTTTGCATTGCATCATGGAACCATTGTTTGAGGTACTATGCACACATTCTTTGATAGCTGCCTGTAATTTTTCATTGTTGCCAAACCTTTTACCCTTAGCACATTCATCATGCTGTTGAACAAAGCATAATCAAGTGAATATGTTGGGTGTGGCATAACATTGAACCCCAGTGATGTCATCTTTGCAGCGTAGGATTACTGGGTGGGGCTGGGCTGGGATGTGAACCAAGGATCTCCTGGTTTCCGTCAAGTCGCTCTTACCCATTGAGCGGCTATGGCATTGAATTTTTCATGTTGACTCTATCAAAAACCTTAGCCTATATACGGCTAGTGTGAAGAAATGATTAATTTCCATCAATTTAACTAAAATAATAAGAGTTAAATGATGAACCCTGGGACTCATGTACTTACGATAGTAAGTCGCCACAAACAGTGTATCTCGAATGCGAGAGCTCCTAGTGATTTACCAAGGAAATATGTGAGTCAAATGGAGAATTTAATTATATGATGGCAAGTTGGCCATGGTAGCTCAATGGGTAAGAGCGACTGGATGGAAACCAGGAGATCTGTGGTTCAAATCCTGGCCATAGCATTGAATTTTTCATGTTGACTATCAAAAACCTTAGCCTATATACGGCGAGTGTGAAGAAATGATTTCCATCAATTAATTAAAATAATTGATTATTCTTGTTTCATAAACATACCTCAAATACTACTATTAATATGCTATGTATGTATTATGTATTTAATAAAGTACTGTGCAAAAATGTATACAAGTTTTATATGATATAACATTGCCAAGTCTTTTGTATTAATCCCATACACATGACACTTTTTACTTCTAGAGTTATGTTGCTGACTTTAATTTAACTGATGGGCAGTTGTTTTCAGTTACGATAGTGCTTTAAAAAGGCCTATAAAAATTAGTTTTACTGCAAAGTTTATCTGGATATACATTTCTCATTCTTCAAAACTCCTTTCCAGATAATTTCTTCAAAAACCTGTGAGCAGAATCCCACAGTTATGGGGGAGGGAATGCAGGAAGAAGAAAAAGTACTTTGTTATTAATTTTGTGGTTATATTACCATTTGCTGTTTGGCATTTATAACACTGAACAGCATAATACAAACAATTTTTGCTTTCTTCTTGGTTCTTGCCCTTTATCTTTGTCTCTGCTCTAAGAAGTTTCAAACATCACAAATTGGCCAGTTGAAAATGACTGTTCTATGGTAAGAGAATTTAAGATGAAGCATGCTCACAGTTTGTAAATTAAGTTCCTGGATGTCATAATTTTGCTTTGAGTACATATAAACTAAGACTGTTGACAATGTAGCAATATAAATATTACAACATAATAAATACATTGCAACACAGCTGTTTTGTTTTAAATATCAGTTTTCTTGACTGTATAGAGTCAACAAAGCTGATGTTCGAATTATGAGTGGAATGAGCCCATTGGAATTTTTATTCGAACAGATGAGTGAAGTTGTGTTACAAGGTATTTATTATCTTATAATACTTTTTTAAAATGTTTCTTTGTTCTTTACATTTTGACCTGAAAAAGCTGGAGATCAGTTTTGCCTGCAGTTAGGAAAATGTAATTGTAATGGCAGACCAAAATAAGCATAGCACCTGAGTTAGCTGTATGGAGCAGTGAAGTATGCATGTCACACTTACCCAGTAAATTTATTTACAGTCAGTGTTATATATGTTAGGCTAACATTACTTTTACTAACTGATAGTAAGTCAGAAAAGTATTGTATATATTCTGTCCAATACTTTGATATGTAGATTTCATCAGAAATAAACTTTTGCGTTCCTTGATTCCAGGAAAAGTGATTTTATTAAAAAGTCTATGTGCATGTCTCTGAAAAGTTGATTAACTAGCAAACTTGATATTTAAGATCAGGATCTTCCAAGAAGGTAACACAAGAATTTAAAAAAATTGCCCATACCCAATTATCTTGCATAAAAATTCTTCAAACATTTTGATTTTCTCAAAAATGGCTTTAACAGTTTTGATTAAAATAGCACATGTTTCAAACTCTTTTCATGACAGATAAAATGTATATTTGAATTTACTGAGAATAGCCTCTGAAGTCCTCTTCACTCTGAATGACTTTTAATAATTGGTAAACAATAACATCTTGCTAAACAAAGCACAAAGTGTATATATTTTTCCTCCCTTCCTTACCAATGCTGGTGTTAGGAGTTGCTCGGGTTCTCTGAGAGCAAGGGAGCCAAAGCATTTGACCTGAGATACCAGGGTTGAGAGTTTGGCCCAAAGCCCGGGTTGATGAGATGAATCATGGAGAAATTGGTGGAATGATGGTGGGGGAAACCGGACTACCTGGAGGAAACCCACCCCAGCGCCATGTTGTCCACCAATAGCCAATCCCACCAATCCCACTTTGTGGTGCTTGGGATCGAACCCGGGCTGCCTAGGTGAGAGCCAAGTGGTCTAACCACTCAGCCATGGCGCAGCCACAAAGTATATATGTTTTTTTAGGAGTTAAACATACTTATGATACTTATTATTGGATTTAGTTTTCAAATACCTATGTTTTTCTCAAATGGGAATTCGTTTTTTCCTGCAAAAGCATGGAATTTTCAATGCCATCACATAGTGTCATGCTTTATTAAAGTCTCTCTCTTTACTTGTATCATACATGAGAATGTGTAATTGTGAATTGAAATTTTATCTGATTTAACAAGTAGTTAAACTGACAAGCTTTTGTAAGAATAATGGTAAAAGAATATAGAAAATCATGTGAATGTAACACATCAGGGCTCATTTTTTTAGTTAAATTAGTAATTTTACAGTTACTATTTTATTGTGAATCCGTTGCATAGTCATTAGTTTGGTGCAAATCTAAAGCCATTTTCATTTCTTAGAAGTAGAACAGTTAAATCTGAACTGTCTCACATATTTATTATTGGTGCAACACTGAAAATCATGAAATGAATTATTCAGTCCAACCTGATAAGATCCTTGCTTTTGGTCACAATGCAAAGACTGGTAGGAAGGCTGTGTAAGTTAGATTAAATCTTGAGAGCTTAAATAAAGCAGACAAATGTATAATATATGACTTATTGATAGAAGTTGCATTCATGTAAAAGAAGTATGTTTTCAAAAGTAATGATAACTAATAAAACTGTTTGCTTAAATATAAAATAGACTGCATTTCGACTCATAAAAATAGACCTGTAATATGCTGTCACTTTTTTGTTTTTCCAGGAAATATATATAATATTCCCATATGCATTTGGCTTATGGACACACACCCAAATAATGCTCCCATGTGCTATGTTAAGCCTACGGCAGACATGCAGATCAAGGTTTCAATGTTTGTAGACCATAATGGCAAAATTTATTTGCCTTATCTTCACGATTGGGTTCCTGTAAGTCATTAGTTCAGTTATATGCAGTACTGAAATTGATTTAGGTCCATTTTCTGTATTCATTATGTTAGGAATGCAGTTCAAACTGAAATCTCATCCTTCTCAAAAAGGAAATTCAATTGAGTATAGATAATGAAATTTTGCAAGTAAACATGGTTCCTTCTGAAAATACATCAGAAGTGCACCAGTAAACATAATTAAATGCAAAGCAGTTCTCTTATTTGATTAAAGCTCAGGACATTGTAAAATTCACTGTATAAGTCAATGAATTGACTTTAATAGGTATATGCTTCATTAAATTAATTAGGAGTCGATTAATGACACAAAACAACACTTACATGTTTTGTGTCATTAATCGACTCCTAATTAATTTAATTTATACAACAACACTGTTTTCAACACTTCCATGAAAGGATTTATATGCTTCATTGTTTAAGATAAAACTTTATAAAGAGAGAATGCAATTCTTTTCATATTCGTTATGTAAGCTTTGATTATACTGAGTATTGAAAGTGGACTCAAATTGATTCCAATATACTATATAAACATAAGAAATGGATTTTAAACATCCTTAATCATTATGTTTGTCATTCTGGAGATATTCATTATGCTATACCTCCAGTATGGCATCAAGAGTTTTGAATTACTGCTCTTTTATCATGATCTTCTAACAAGGGAACTATCATTATGCACATACCTGTATTGGCTTGAGAATTTGATGGCATCATCTATCTCTGCTTTTTTTCTTTTTTTTTTTGCCAGTGTGTCAAAAATCTGTTACGGAGTAGAACCACAATGCCCAAAACTGAAGCCCTAAAAGTGCCACATTCGACCACTTGCAAATAGCTGCTGGACATCCCTTGTTCAGCTCTGTGCCAGCGCTCCTTACAAATGCCATATGTAGAACGCTGCTTGCAGGGCTAAACAGTCCCTCTCGTACAATGCTGTGTTATTATGTCTATATGTTCCTACATATTCTGGACACATTTTCGGTTATTTCCAACTATACTCTGCACCCAGTTTTTGGCACACAGGCCCCACATAGAGCAGAGATGATATCAAACTCAAGCGAATACAGGTATGAGCATATTGACAGTTCCCTTTTAAGCTATCTGACTTGGCATATATGGGCAAGTACCTTAAACTTAGACCTGAAGCTTTTCCTAATAATTATTTACATCACTATCATTAGTCTCCACTGCCTATGGCACCATATGGAGCAAGAATGAGTGTTAAACACTACCCCTAGCCAAAAATGTAATACAATCAAGTAATTAAGCACCTTAAAGAGTTTACACATGCCCATCTCTGTAGCGTGATGGTAGAGCATCTGCTGTATATTCAAGAGGTCCCAAGTGCGAATCTTGGGCGAGGTCAGTTATCTAGATAAGGTTTTTCTGGTATTTTCATTTACCCTAAAAAATAAATTTCAGGTAATTGACCCTGGGCTCATTTGAACATAATTTCATGCATTTCATTTGTCGTCCAATATGACTCACATTGGAGTTGTTAATTTAAAGAAAGGAAAAAAAAAAAAGGTTTACATGTGCACTTATCACCTGTAGTTGATTAGTGTGTGCAGTAATTTAAAAGTAGTTTTATTGAATCCTTCAATACATTATGTATAAGATGTATTTTTTTTTTTTTTTTAAAGTAAATGAATTAAATGTAAACCTACTACTTGCAGTTTTAAACAGTTGTGATTGTAATTTATATACACGGCAATAAATAGCTAAACAACATTTTATAGTTTGTTCAAATTAAGTATTCTCTAAGTTTTTATCTTAAAAATGTTACGGTTATTTTAATTGCTGAGGTCAATAATATAAGGCCCATTATCTATTTTCTTTTTTGATGTTCTATTAATGTAATTTCTTTTTCTTGTATAGAATAGTAAGAATGCTATTTTTAATTCTAAATTAAGAATTTTCATCTAGTGAAACATTTTATATATATAGAAGAGATTGTAATAATTTTTGAATGAAAGATTGTTCTACACAAATTAGTAAGTTTTCATATTGTACATTATTCTGATTGTAGAATATTCTACTTAGATGCACCTTAGCAGCACTATCCTAGACTTCTATGCCATAGCACTATGAGAAACTCAACCCATAATGCATTAATTCCATTATTTGGACCCATCCAGGATTCCTTTAGGGAGGGGCCAATATATTTTGAAACATACTTTACCAGTGATCAAATTGCAGTTAGTAATAAGAATTAAATCGATGGCCGGCTGAGGATAGAGGCAAAGTCTCTGAAACATTTTCCGGAAAAATTTAAAAGTAAGTGTTGTTTAGTGTCATTAATCGACTCCCTTTAAATTTAATTTATCATAACAACACTGTTTTCAACACTTCCAAGAAAGGAATAGTAATAAGAATTTTACCTTTCTAGATTTTTAAACACCAGTGAGTAATCCACAGATCTTCCTAATCATTCTTTAACACACTGGAAAGAATCAGACTGAAAATTTCAATATCATATAAACGTCATACTGGAGAAAATGTAAATCAGTTAGGTAATTTTGTGTGCTGGCATGTTGCCTGAACTAAGACAGTAGAGCAGCAGGATGGAAAGTTGAAGATACATGTCTCAAATGCTATGGGGCAAAATTCCACCTTATAAAATTAACTTTAATATTGATAAGACTTACAAAAAGATTTAATAAATAAGCATGCCTTTTAAACATAATATTTAAATAGTTTAATTATTCAGTTTTACTATGTTATTTTTGCTGTTTTAGAGCTTAACTCTTATTCATAGTTACTAACATAAAAAGCACAGTTGATTTGGCCTCGTATGTTTTCTTTTCCTTATCAAGTAGTGCAGTTACTTTTGTGATATAGTCCACAAGTAGGTTCACTCACTGACTTTGAACGAGTAGATGCTTGTCTAGTTTAAGTAAATACTTAAACTTGGGTTTTCCTGTGTCATAATGCACAAGATTTAACTTCTCACTTGCTGCGCTATCTTTGTCTAGCACAGGAGCTGGGTTTCTTTTCTTGAAATGGTCAGTCCCTTTTAACCCTTTCACCGATATGGACGTCATATGACGTCCAAGTTAAAATGCCCCAAACCGATATGGACGTGTATAGACGTCCTGCACATGCATTTAATGCTCATTTAACGCCAATTATTTTAATCTTGCTGTTTTACAATAAATTTAAATTAGTTCTATAAGGAATGTAAACGTATCCTTAAAGGTTTCTTTTTGAATTGTACACCTCCAAACCTGGATAAACACCCAAGGGCACATCTGCAGATTCACACCAAATAATATTGGTTTCCTTGCGAACTTCTTTTTCGCAACACACTACACATTTTCGAAATGGTTACAAGTTTTTTGGGTGTGGGTGGTATACTTTTAGGAAAGTGTTTTCTCTCAAGTATGAGGGATGATGTGGTGAATTTTGCTACCCCCTAGTATAAAGAGGCCTCTGAGTATTATAATACTCAATTAGGTTACGAGCTCTTTATATGCGCAAGTACAGGTAGATGAATGTCTTTTACAGCTCTGAAAATTACTAAACAACTGTGCATAGTTACATCCAGTGGTATAAAAATACTTTTTTTTTTACCATTTAACTGTTTTCCGTAAAGAGGGATAGCTGGTAATAGCTGATCCGTATCACCCATATTTGACCCGCCATTTCCCCAAACAATGGAGTAGCTAACATGCCAGCTGTAGACCAGTACACGTCACTGCTACGTATGTCCTAAAGATCTCCTTCATAATCGTACAACAAATCTTCCAGATTTTCTACAGTAATATCAGAAGCCTGTACACATCATACCCAAGCTAATTTATTTGCTACATTACCGGGATAAGCCATGGTTAACATTGAAATTTAACAATTTCAAATGTGCCATACATTTAGCTCTTGATAGCTACAAGAAATCACTCTGAACACAGAGAGAGTATAAATAACTGAAATACAGAGCGAAAACTGCTGCATAAGGCTACTAGAAACCTTGGTTGAGAAACACTGTAATAACAGATGCTGACAGAGTTTTCATTCCAGTGTGTGAGTGTGTGATGCAACATATTCTCGTCATATTATCGCTTGGCATAGCATAAATAAACTAAACTTGAACCTGAGAAGTCGCTTGCGTAGCTATACATACATACTATGGCTCGTATACACACAAAACAAAATGATTCACATATTAGGCGCGTTCGGCACAAAGAATGGCTTTTGCTACAGTGAAACAAAGTAGTGAAATTTCAACAATTTATTAATGTAGTCTCTACTTTATTGTTACTGTAGATTTATACTGCCTTTAATGAGTTTTAAACCAGTTTTTGTTTCATTTAAATAACTTAATAAATACGGAAGATACGGAATTGTATTTATGATGCATTTTTACAGCATTTAACAATTTAAATGTCCTGTTCTGTTTATTGGGTATCCGTTTCCGGCCCCTGAAGGGTTTAAATGGCCATCGGCGAAGCGGTTAAAGACCCATTGTATTCCCTAATTACCTGCTGAGTAAATGCAAGCAGGCGTCAGTGGTTTTGTGAAGTATCAATTGTTAACGTGTTGGAAACATGAAAAATGTTTTTAGAATTTGAGAATTTTGTGATTATTTTAAACATAGTGTTGGGAATAGTGCTAGTGTCTGTGTTAGTTCTAGGAGACGTGGGGAGAAAGCTATAAGATCAGATGGTAGGAAAATTATGATAAATGTCCATAAGTATTTTTACAGACGAATGCAAGGCCCTAAAATGTCAAAAGCCAACCTTTACTGTGTCAAGCATAATTCAGGTATTTGTATTTGAAATACAGGTGTTTCATCTCGTACTGCGAAAGGAATACTTAAAGAACAAAATAAAGTGCAAGTAAGTGGTAATTTTATAGTATTCCCCTTGACTCGTCCACCACTGATGTGTCTGTCCTACCTGGCTAGGCATAAAAGAGGGGTGGGTTAGAAAGAGATTGTGAGTACTTATATCTTTCTCATGCCCTATAATGTTATTCCTGGTAATTTTGAATAAGTGTACAGTTTTTGTTAGTTTATTGCTTATATTGTTTGTGTTTATCCCAACAATGTAATGTCAAGCAGAGAGTTGGAAAGAGGTTGATAATGGAGGCGATGGTTTCTGAAACTAGTTCCTCAATAATATAAAAATGTAAGTGATGGAAGTGTCAAAAAACTGACTAAAATAGTTTTTTTTTAATTAGTGTCAATCAATTTTAATTGGATCTTTTTTAGATACAGAAATAGTACTTTTGATTTTAGTTTTATTCATAGCCAGGTGGGCCCAAATGACCTAGTTGTCAATGGACCCTTAAACCCCACACACTCACTCACTTCATAGTCAGGTATTTTTCAAAGAACATAACAAAAGAGAGCAGTTAGGATAATGTTAGGTTTAAAACAAACTGACTCATGTAGAGATGCATTTAGAAAGCTAAATATACTGACTTTACAGTCCCTATATATATTTGAAGTAATAATGCATGCAAAAACAAAATTTATAAGTCAGAAAACAGTCAAATACATATAATACAAATAAAATATTTAGTTTAAGTTTGAATTTATGAGTCACTATGTTTACACTCAGTCTTCATTTATAAAAAATATTTAGTGATTATTTTCCACCTATCTTAAGAAGTTGATGACAAAACTTCTATATTCTATTTGAAATTAATTTCATGAGCATTTGCCCACATCTTCAGTCAACACATTGACAACATTCAGTGTTGACTGAAGATATGGGCAAATGCTCATGAAATTAATTTCAAATAGAAGATAGAAGTTTTGTCATCCACTTCTTAAGATAAGTGGAAAATAATCCCTAAATATTTTATTTGTATTATATTTATTATTCCACTGTAATTAGCTTCATTTTCTGTGTAGTCAAATACATACTTATGAAACTAGGGAAATCAATAACTTTCATGCTGTAGCTCACAGGATTGAACTGTACAAATCCAAACCAGTTTTGCAGCTTGTTACTTGTACAATAAATTGCCAGAGGAAATAAAAGGTATACAAGTGACAAATAGATTTAAAAGAGAGTTAAAGGAGTTCTGTATAAATGGTAGTTTTTATACACTTAAGGAATACTTAAGCAGATAAGTAAAATATTAAATTAGTCATTAATCGACTCCCTTTAAATTTAATTTATTAAATTAGTGTTGATTTTTATACAGATTTTGTGTAAAAGGAAATACAGAAGGTTTAGGCAATCAGTGCAACTTATATTATTAAAACTTTTACCTTTTAGCATCAGTTAATTTATAATATAAAATTGTAATAATAAATTTTATTTTACTGTATGTATTTTTATAATGTACTAGTGTATTAGACTTTATATTAATTTGTAACATTTTCAATCATATTTGTAATTCATATTTATATCTTTGAAAATTATTGTGCATAAACTGTATTTTTGACAATGCCATGAGTCTGACTGACTGAAAGTTAAATAATTCACTAACTTACATAGTGTAATACCAATAGTTTACAGCATTATGATGTTTGGAGGAATTTAGTAACATTTGGACCTTCGAGGTTGAAAATGGAAGCAACTGTTGCTGAAACCAGTCCTTCAAAAAATAAAAATGTGACAGTATTAACAGCCAACTACAAATAGTTTTTTCAATTAGTTTACAACATTTTAAGCTTTAATAGGAAAGCTTTTATTTGAATCACAGATGGATTCTTCTTAATTTTCATTTTTTTCCCTAATAATATTTGCTCTTTGCTTGTTGCAGATATTGAGAGATTTTAAACAAATGTACACTTTATTATGGTCAGAGAGTGTGCAGAAATGCATTTTTATTCAATTTGTATTATCTTAGAGCTTATCATAGTGAGATTGACAACCCTCGCATGTTAGTATGAAAGTTTCTAGCAGAATTCTTTATAAAATAAATCCCCCCAAATTTCCATCTCACTGCTGCACATGTATAAAAATATTATTCATTCATAATCATTTGCATTGCTGTAAGCTAATATTTTCTAGTACAAAATAAAATTTGAAAATAAATTTGATTTCCAATTTACATCCTAAGTTTTCAAATCTTCTCTATACAAAAAGTAATTAAGGATTTTAGTGCACATAAGATAGATCACAGGGCAATTATTTTGAACTGCTATGTTATTTCTGCAGTTTTTTTTCAACCGCTTCTATTGTTTAACTATATGAAAAGCAAACTGGATGACCTAACATTACAGAGCAGATTTGCATATCTGGAATCTACAGTGGAATACATATACCGAAAAACACCAATAATTCACAGGAATTAACTTTTTATAATTGATTTAATACGTTCTGCAACGAAATTTTTAATTTAAATGTCATTTTTCAGATTACATATTTTAATTGCTTTTATTGAAACTCTAACTTCACATGTTCTGTAATTAAAAACATTTATTAAAAATTGTTGTTATTACTTTGAATAATATGTGTACACTGTACTTCATCATAATGTGGACACATGTTGCTTATACTTATGGCAAATTTAAGCTCTGTTTTTCGGATCCTTTTGGAGTATTTTATGTAGAACAGTGATTGACATGAGGTGTTCATTATTTCCAAAAAATACTTGTTTTTTATTACAATTGAGTAGAAATATTAGAAACAGTGATGTATGATAATTTATAGAGATGAGTTGAATTAGAAACACTAAACATTACTAGCTAAAAAAATTGCCTGAACATGTTTTGAGGACTAAGGAACTTAACCCTCATCAGAATATATCCAACTGATTCTTGGTGCTGTTGACGGTCTTGGCTGTGGAATCTGAAGTGGCATTTGTTCTTGGATCAGTGAACTTCCAAAGGTTGTTTCTAGGCTTTGTTGTCTGACATATAGTGAAACCAGAAGATTTTTCTGTTAAGCTAAGGTTTAAAAACTTCTGTTGGATTCTCAAACAAACTTCAGGATCTAGTTGCAGATATAGAAATAGTGTCCATCCATCTAAAAAACAGCACTAAAAGGTGAATGTGAAGAATATCTTGGATTATTAATTTATAGATGAGTCATATTTATCACACATAATGTCTTGGATGTTATAAACAAACAACACATTTTCCCAGCAAACCATTAATCAAATCATTGAAAGAAAAACCAGTTATTTACATCAAATCGAAGGAAACAAAATAGCGATAGTAGATAAATATGACTACACCAGTAAAGGTACATCCTTTAATCGAAAGAGTACAGGGAAATAAAAACAGGCTCATTGAAGCATGCCTCAAAGACTAGCAGAACATATTATATACATTCAAGACACTTTCAAAGAATGAAATAGCAAAGATCTAGCAATGTAACCCTACATTACTCAGGTTATTTGCACTTCTGAACATATATATAAAGCTAACAAACTGAGACGAATAGTAAATAATATCAATGCATCTACATTTAAATTAGCAAAATAGTGAATAAATACAACTCTCCGTCTAAATATGAAGGCTAAGCATCAAGAATTCCAGATTTGGTTAAAAAAGTTTCAACACTTAATACTCAAAGATGACCTCTTAGTATCTTTTGGCATAGAAGTCTTATTTCCTAGTGCACCTACAGACAGTGCTAAAGTATACAGTGGCCCTAGCATACCGGCATCCCGACCATAGAAATGGAAGACTATATAAAACTAACCAAATAGTGCATGGAATAAGAGTTCCTTTATATTCAGCAACGGTTTCTTTCAACAAACTTCTGAATAAGTACGGGTAGCCCTCTTCCTCTCTTGGCAGACATTTTCATGAGCCAACTAGAATTGCAACTCACAAGAGGTTTTCCCCTTATCTTCAAGACATGGTATCATTATGCAGATCGTGTATTTGCCATGTTTTTGTTTAAATTATCCACAAAATTCCTTAAAGCTATTGAACCTTCAATACCAATTCATAGGGTTCACAATGGAAACTTAAGAGGAAGGCTATTTACCTTTCATTGACCTCAAAATTGCTCGAAGACCAAGACCTAACTTTTGGCAAATACAAAAACCAACCAATATCAGTTTTGGTCTTATCAATCTTGAAATTACACCAAATTCAGATTATTGAAAGTTGCCAGTTTCCCATCTGAATTAATTGCATGTGAAACCAAACACGTACTAAAGCACAAAGATCACGTCATAAATTTTGATTTGCCACCTGAGAACAACCGTTGGAAGTTCATTGCTCCACTAACAGATGCCATGTCAGACTTCTCAGCCAAGATCAACAGTACCATGAATCATTGGACAAATGCTGACTGACTACAAGTCCTTAGTTCTCTTCAGTTATTATTTTAGTTAGTGATTTTTAGTGTTTCTAATCCAACTCACCTTTATAAATCACACTTGTTTTGAAATTGTTATGATTAAAAGCATTGTTAAAAGTGAAGCTAAATTCATATTAAAGAGTTATTGAGTCATATTTTATTAAAATTTAAGTTTTAATAAAATATGACTTATTACGTCTTTAACACACTTGTTTTGTTCATACTCACCGCTTAAATGCAGAAATAATATTTTTTTTCTGTTTCTTTGCAGAACTCATCAGATCTACTGGGCCTTATTCATGTAATGATTGTAACTTTTGGAGAGCAGCCACCTGTGTATGCCAAACAAAGAACAGATATGCCTCCAACACCTTATCCTACTCAGCGTAAGTTGGCAATAGTTTATTGTATGCTTTTAGCCAACATTCTCTCTTCCTTTAAAAATTTTAACTGGTCATCAAGAAGTCATCCCACAGCTTTTGTATATCCAAGAATCCCCTAGAGATGGGAATTCTGGTGGCAGCACTGGGTGCAACAAGCATATGGTTAATGTTCCACGAGTAAAAAATATCTGTTAGGTTCACGTGTGCAGTTCACCTTATAAACATGTCAATTTTTACATCACAATAACAACTTATCTACAAGCAGCCAGTAACTACATACAATGAACATTCTATAAACAATGACAATCAGTTTAGTCGAAGGGGAATGTGGATAATTTAGGAGGTACCAACGTTACCTTGAGTGGAAGGAAGTCAATCTGTTATTTGCCCATTTGCCAGTGGTGAATACTATTGGAGAACATTAAGTAAGAAAGGGGATAAATAAATAAATTGGAAAAAATAAAAAAAATAAAAAAGAAAGAAGATAAAATATCACATTATTCCACAGGAATTAAATTATAATTAATCTGCTTTAATATTTATGAAAGCATTAAGATTTAATGCTACAGAACCTATTTCATTCCAACTTTTCCATTGTTACATTTGCTTCTGCCTTCATTATGCTGTGGCATGTAATTCTCAGGTTCCACTGTTCTCCTTCTTTGATTACACTTGAGGGCTCCAGCCCAAGAAATATTTCAATGATCTCTTCCAACTGTGTACATGATCAGTTCATTTCCATTTATAATATTTATTCATCCTCTGATCATTGTTCATGATATGCAGTATGTCAATGGAAAAAATAAAAAGATACATAATTAAGAAAGAAAGTCAATTATATGTAATTAAAGGATACAATATAATTTAAAATAATATAATCCTTGCAAAGAATTGAAGAAACAACAGAAGTTCAATCATCCAGCAATCAAGAAATAAAATTTTGATAATTAAAATATAGTTACAATCTAGATAACAAACAAAATTGCATAAAATTACAGATTATATAGAAATTAGAAAGGGGTATTTACATTACAAAGTTAAGGCAAATTAAAATATGTAAAAAATAGATAGAGTAAGACTGAAAAATTCAATGCCATAGCCAGGATTTGAACCACGGATCCCCTGATCTCTGTCTGGTTGCTCTGAACTATTGAGCTACCATGGCCAACATGTCAGCATTACATTAAATTTTTCGACTAACTCATATTTTTCGCGGTAAACCTCTAGGAGTGCTCATATGCAATGAGATATGCTTCGTTTGTGTCATAACAGTTCCAAAAATGGAAGGAGATATTCAGCCTCAACTAACATCCTGTTATTGGGAGGACAGAGAACAGAGGGATAAAGGACTGATTTAAATCAAGAAATTCACCCGGTTAGAATTGGGATGGAAAGGCTATAGTTCTGGCTATTAACTTCATCTTGTGTCTTCACAGTTCACTGCAGCATCAGCAGGTATTTTCACACACACGTCAAGGAACAAAGAAACAATGGGGAAGTTTAAGGACCAGTCGACAAGTCATTTGGGTCAAAGCAACAATGAATATAGGAATGTGAGTTTCTGTTACTGATTGCAAACAACATGTGACTAGTATTTCCGTATTCTGCAATCTGTTTCTGTAGTCTCTGCATGAGCTCCATGCAGTACTATTCAAATTATATTTAACATTTTGACTTCATATTTCATGACAAAAATCAGCTTCCCATCAAAAATAAAAAAAATCATGTAATTTTGTGGAATTCTGAGGTCCATAGGCATCACCATTTGCTTCACAGAATAATCTCAAGCATCTTCTATACATTCATGTTTTCTTGAGTGCTGGTTTTACGGTGTAGTGCGGGCAGGGAGGCAGGAGAGAGACCTAACACGCTCTTGTTTCTGCAGTGTGGTCAACCTAGGAAAACACAATTCAGGAAAATTGCATGTAAGATAAGCGAGGATACGCGCCGCAAGTGTGAGATATGTGGACAAACCGTAAACTGAATTTGATCCAATAAGTTTATATACTTACTATATATGAAACATATAAAAGTAGAAAACATTATGACTATATAAATACTCATTCGCTTTGTGATTCTTTGATTTCCCATTCTGGTGCGTCACTTTCATCACCGGTATCCTCTGATGTTGTTGATGATAATTTCTCAATTGCATTTTCTATTACACCATAATTTCTCCAATATTGCATTTCCAGCTCTTGGACTTTCTTGCAATCCATCACAGTTACTGAAGAGAATGCTTCCATAGCAAGTTTCCACAGATTTGTGGCTGACATATCCCAGTAATGTTCGTCCTCTGAAAACATTCTTTATTTTTGCCCATGCCAGCTCAATTGCATTCAGATCACAGCTATATGGAGGTGGACATATAATAGTGTGTCCCCTTTCGAGAGCCATAACATATGTTATGTTATAACATACGTTTGTTATAAACTGGTTAGCTAATTAACCTTGAATTTGCCCAAAACAAAATATGGCGCAGGAGGACTCTACACACAGAGAAACAAAGAGCCCATGTGAAAGCTTAGCGTATTAGCCACTAGACGTCAGAGTATATAGCGCATTTTTTGTTTTAAAGTTGTTGTCTGTATTTACAGATTTAGAAAAAACCTACCGAATGAGGACTTAGAACCCTGAACACTCAAGAAAATGTGTGCACATATATTTATGTGATGGTAATCTTTCATACATTTTCTTCATTCCTTTTCAATTTTTACATCCAGATAGCAACACAGATTTTATATTAGTGTCATACAGCTTTGTTTAGGCTTTTAGAGAATTTTGGTTAGATTTCCAAATGCATAGCTAATAATTGTAAGAATGCAGCCGTAGATTTGATAATTCTGGCATTTACATTTTCACCTAAAAATTCCATGACATGCTTCTAAATAGAGACATTTATCTACCTCTTCTTTTCATTTCTTTTGAGCTATAGTCAGATGGTTTTGCTACATTGTTTACTCTCATTTCTTTAGTTTTCTGTTTATTCACACAGGCCAATTGCTTTTCTTACATTTTCTAAGTCTCACTTAGTCTCAATCTAAGTCTCAATCTTTGAGAATCTGCTGGCCATTAAACATGCATCAATGGTAAATTCTACATCCTTCATCTGTCTTCAGCCCACAATGAAGACTTCTGTCTTCAGTTACATGCATGACCATTATATCATTTAAGACATCTGTAAAGAATATTATGACAGCAAACAAAGCTGAAGCGTGGGAATGGTTCAAATAATATACTACTTTGTAATATCAGCATATGTAGTTGAATTAAATTATAATACCTGGATTTTCATCTTGACGTAGCCTATTACAACAAACCATAGCTATAACACCTGGATTTTGTAAGAGGTTTTAAAAATATTGGCATAAACTGAATTCCAAGAAAGATTACTGACCAGATTCCATCAGTTAAACAATTGATTAATAGCAGTGTTATTTTCTAAATAATTTTTGATCTAAAAGGAATATGTTCCCACAGCTGTATCTGGCATGCAGGAAATAACAGCTGTTGTTTGTTGTATTTTGTTATATAGCTGTAATTCATGTGTTCATTTGTATTTCTCTTATCTTGCATAAATGCATTCCAATATTTTATTAATTTTCAGTAGAATGTAAAAAATGTGGCAACCAGTTATACTGCTTGTAATACTTTGCTCATTAAGTTTTCCATTGTTTTGAAAAGTTTAGTTAGTATGGCCAAAAGACAAAAATGCAGTCATTTTCAAAGAAAAGCTAAGTAAGTTATGCAAGATTGGAGGAATTTAGTTAACAGTGATGTCAAAATTAATTGAAAAAAGCTATTTGTAGTCAATTTTTAACACCAATCGATAATTTGATAAAGGGGTTTATAGTTCCACCACCAGAGAGAAGAGAACAGAAGACAACAGACGATGGTCAGAACTTTGAGGTTGAAAATTATCGCAATGGCTTCCAAAAGTAGTCCCACAATAATATAAAAATGTGACTGTAAAAACCGACTACAAACAGTTTTTTCAAGAAGCTAAGTTACTTGTCAACTAAGACACCAAACTCTTACATTGGTATGTAATCTGATTATACAATAAAATTGCTACCCAAGAAGTAAGGAATTAAGACATTTAGTTTGCTAAAATTGACTGTTTTTTTAAAATGCAGAACAACCTAATGAATCATATAATTTACAGGCACTCTGGCTTCTTTCTTTTCAGCTTATATGCCTATGCCTACTGCAAGTGGAAGTGCAACATCAAGCACTACACCATATCCGCCATACCCAACAAGTACAAGTAATGCTTATACTGGTGGATATCATCCTACCCCATATCCACCAGCGGGCTACCCAAATTTTCCTGGGATGCCCTACCCTCCTTATCCATCTAGTAACAGCCATGCTTATCCAGGATATCCTCCAGCCTACCCACCAACGTCACAAACGGTAAGAAATTCTTCAAGTAATAAAAATAATGTATATGATTGCATTTGATCCATAGCTCTTTTGTTCAGTGTTCAGTGTGTGTGTGTGTGTGTGTGTGTGTGTGTGTGTGGGGGTGGGGGTGGGTGTGTGGGTCCGCGTGTGTGTGTGCGTGTGTGCGTTTTCCCAGCAGATGGTTTGTTTTTTGTTTGTTTTCCCAGCAGATCTCTCTTTTAGCCTTCTGTTCTATTGCTGTCAGTGCAGATAAATCTAGAAAGCAATGGTTAATTTAATTTTAGGTATGGACAAGAGGAAATGATTGAATAAAAAAGCATAATTTTCCACCAACTTTTATATATGCAAATTAATGACAAGTAGCTATTTTCCACTTCTCAATATAGGATACCAGTCTGTGTAAGAACAGTTGGTACTTTTTATTGCTATGTGCTGCCAACGATAGCCATGACAGATATAACTGGAACAAATTTGGTCTCTCCTCTTGCTGTACTATGTTCAGCTACTGTCTCGAGTGAACATCCATAATAATGTACATTCCTGCCAAATTTGAAGCATAGATACATAGCATAGTAATTTCATAGTATTGCAAATTGACAACTTGTAGTTGTTTCCTTCAGCTTCTGTGGTTTTCTATTGTTAGGCAAGGCATTTCATTGCATCTTAAAGAATAGTACTAAAATAGTGTGACTGCATTTGGATGTGCAAGCAGTTGAAAATCATATTTCTTTCCTCTTTTTAAGGCAGTACTATGATACTGGGGCACTACTTCTGTTGTGGTAACAGGAAGTATTTCAGCACGTATGACAGAAAGGCAGTTGTACCAAGTCTTCAACGAATTCTTATAAAGGGAATTTCTATTTTTTTACATATACGAGGCATGTTTTTTAAGTCAGTACCATTTTGCGATTCCTCTGCTGCAGCGCTACGGTCGGCGTTCCGCGCATGTACCCTGGTTACCTACATCTCTTGTCTATGCAGTCTGTTACAGTCTGATTCTTCATTGTATACGTTGGTTACTGAGTGTTTAAGATGCCTCCGACAATCGTGAGTCCGGCCAATTGTGAAGAACGGGCTGTTACACGATTTCTTAGTGCTAAAGGCGTAAAACCGATCGATATTCATCATGAGATCTGTGAAGTTTACGGACAAAACATTGAGTGATGGAATGGTAAGGAAATGGGTGAGAGCATTTAAAGATGGCCGCACAAATGTGCATGATGAAAAACGGAGTGGGCGTCCTTCGGTCGTTACTGAAGATTGGGTGCAGAAAGTGGTCGAAAAGGTGAGAGAAAACAGATGCTTTACAACTTCATCATTGTGCGACTATTTTCCTCAATATTCTCGTAACCGAGAACTTGAAGTACCGGAAATTGTGTTCACGTTGGGTTCTGAAAATGTTGACGGATTTGCACAAAACCCAACGCTTATGTAGTGCATTGACTTTCCTTGAGCGGTACCACAATGAAGGTAAAGACTTTTTAGACCAAATTGTTACTGGTGGCCTACGTCACAGCAGAATTGAAACAACAATCCATGGAATGGCAACATTCATTATCACCCACAAAAGGAAGTTTAAGCAAACAATTTCTGCCCGGAAAATCATGTGCACAGTTTTTTTGGGACAGAAAAGGAGTATTTATTGCTAGTGGAGTTTCTGCCTCCTAATGAAACAGTGCAGCGTGTTATTGTGAGACATTGAACAATCTGCGCCGTGCAATCCAGAACAAAAGACGTGGCAAGTTGAGTAAGGGCATCATTTTGCTGCATGACAATGCCCGTCCACATGTGGCTAATCAGACCAAAGATCTCATCAAATCTTTTCAATGGGAAACTCTAGATCATCCTCCATACAGCCCTGATCTGGCGCACAGCGACTACCATTTGTTCCTGCACTTGAAGAAACATCTGGGCGGTCAGCGTCTTCATGTAAAAATAAAATTATTGCGATATCTATGCACGTCTTTTTGTAATTCCAAAATGGTACTGACTTAAAAAACATGCCTCGTATAATATTTGTACATTTGGTGCAGTGATCATTTTGTTCATTTTAAATTTCATTTCATTGCAAAATTATTAAAATTTGCTGATTGAAAAAAAGTTTTATGGGTTTCAGTTCCAGGGAGTTATTAAGTATGAAGATTTACCAGAGAATTTATAAGGAACAATAAGGAAACGTTAGTGGACATTTGTGTGCAAGGCCATGATTGTGACTATTGGTAAAACTTTGGCACAAATCTAAAGAGTTGTAATTTGAATTCTGCATTGGATTCCTCAAGACTGATTAACTTACAGAAAATGGTTGCATGGAAAGGAGAAAATTTATTAAGACTGATGTAGACACTCAAATCATGTATCTTTTAAAACAGTATAAAAACACAACTTACAAATCCTCTCTTTCCATCTTTATTTAACCTTTCTTGAGCTGCTAGCACCCCAGAAACTTCAAATTGCAGCTGATCACAAAGAGTAACAGTAGTGATTGATGTAAGAGCAAATTATTTTCCTCTGCCTCTTCACTAAGTCTAATCCAAAGGCATCCAAGTCTGTATCCCAAAACGTGTGGATTATTCTTTGAAAGCAATCATTTTGAACTACAAGTAAAATGAGATAAAGGCTTAAACAGTACATTATTTGCAAATCAAATAAAATGTGTAAAACATATTTCAGTCTCCTCCTCCAGCAACTTCAGCCAGCAGCTCAGGTGGTACAACAGGAACAATTACTGAGGAACATATTAGAGCATCACTCTTGTCTGCAGTAGAAGATAAATTGAGAAGACGGCTGAGGGAGCAATTCTCACAAACACAGGCCGAGCTAGAAACACTTGGTCGAACTCAGCAGGAGCTGTTGCAGGGTAAAAATAAACTGGATGATATTCTTACGAGGCTGGACAAGGAGCAGGTAAGGAAATAAACACCTTAGCTGAATATGCAGATGGTATATGTACAAAACTAGTCTTATGTACTGTGAAGAATTGATATTTTTTTAAAAAGATAAGTAAAGTTTGTAAAAAAATATATTTTATTGTAGTGACTATATGAGTTTATTACAAAGAATTCTTGATTTTATTTACAATACTATGTAAATGAAATTCACCCTAGAATAAATTGTGAGTATAGAACTAAGTTCTTCCAGTCTCCGAAACTAACTAGCATATTTTTTAAAATTTCTGCATGTGTTTGTAAAAAAAAAATAAATAAATAAAATATAAAAAATAAAGTATCAAAACAATAAAACCTTGCTTTTATTACTGCACAGTCAAAGTATTCCAAATTATAATAAAATAACTAACTGGAGGTGGTGAATGTGAAGTTAAAATAGTGGAAGTGTTAATATGTTACTCATATTCCAAATTAGATCATATGTTTCAATAGTTCTTCAGTTTCTAAAGACTTAAGCTCACAAGCTGCATTTTAGGTTTTCCATTTTGAAAGACCTGCAATTGTTGCAGAGGATAGTCTTGTAACTGGAAAGGCTCCTCTCATCAGATGACATCACAGGAGTGTATTTGAAGGTAGCAAAGTCACTACAGGCTAGCTCTGGTTCATTGTCTTCAAATGTTGGGGCTCTTTCAGAAATAATCTCATTGATTTTGTGCAATGTAGAATTTCCTTTATTATGATGGAGAACACTGCAATTTGTTGTTCACGTCAGCCACATGACCATGAGCACAATCCAACTCACTCTGCACATGTTGCTCAATATCCAGGATGCACAGCAGCTTCCAGTCATGTGATGGTTTTTGATAGCACTGAAAAGTGGGCATTGATGTATGCCGAATTTCCAAAAAAGGTACCTGGAAACACCTCTTTCACAGTTTTGATAGCTCATGATTCGTCACTATTAAGCTCGCAGAAGATTTTCTTTATTTCAGTGTTTCTGCAGCATTAAACTAAAAATCATACCAATAAGAACTAGCTGAAGGAGGAAGGGCAGTGAATGTGCTAGTTTGTTGAATTTCTATACCCATAGTGGAATTTTGACAAATATTTGCTTGTTACAAAAAATTTATTTGTCTACATCAGGGTAATTTGATTGCACTTTTCTACAAATCTGTGTAAAACATGCACTCTTAAGTGATGGAGTAGAGAATATGAAGCTGCTTGTATTTTTAGTCAAGTATGAAGCACCATCTGTAACTAGTAGCAAAACATGGTCTCTGTTCACAAATTCCAGCCATAGTACCTTCCGAAAGTAATCTAAGAAAATGTCAGTTGCAGATTTGTTTGCTCCCTTGACGGCTTTACATCTTAGGAGGAATATTTCTCTAGGCTCGTCAGTTATTAGAACATTTGCTCATTCCTATTGATGGTTTCACTATTAATACTGACCTATCGATTAACAACATAATTCATATTTTGTTTGGATAAATATTGTTACCTCAATCTAGATTCATTGAAAGTGGATGAACTGTCCAAGGTACTGAAGCTGCATGCGACCAATCAAGTGACTTTATCAGATAGTGGTTGAACCTGCAGATAACCTATAGAGCTTTGAAATGGTGGCAGAAAACCTGTTAAGTTAGAGCTAAACAAAAACTGAAAGGTTTTTAAAGAATAGCCTGCCTTTTATCAGGAGCTTTCATATCTATATCTACTGTGGTTCCAGAAGCCATTTTTAGGAATACTTCCACTTGACCTTAACATTCAAGCAGAGGGAAGAATCATGGTATATAACTTGTGGAGGGAAGACCATCATACGAATGCTCATTCTTCCAATTGTCCAATTAACACAGGATTACCCTATTTTAACAATGATCTCAGACTATGTCAAATAAAACCTCATTGACACATTTGCAGTCACTATTGAGATTAGTAACTGTTAAGATTATCCTACGATAAACTGGAAAGACATATGCAATTTTACACAAACAAATATATGCATTTATGGCAAAGGTTGACTGAAATATGACCTATTACTACAAAAATATGTAAATATAACTTTACGTGCATAATAAAAATTCAGTTTTCTGCACCTCAATACTTGCATTTGTGCATAAAATGAAAAATTCACCCTAAGGTTTAGGGGAAAAATATGACTTGTAATTAAAATTCAGGCCCTAATTTATAAGGCTGAAGGACTCTTCTTGCTTCAATCTAAACTTTTGCCTCATTGTGTAACTTATAACACTAACATAGGGACACTGCATAGCACTTAAATAAGAGCAGCCTTAAGTGATAAGTCATTGAAACATGCTTCATATATTAAAGGGTCTATAATTAAAAATGCAACTTGAACATAAGTAGTAAATACATATTTCCATCTTTTAGGTGGAGTTAGACAAAAACATAACCATCCTTCAAGATAAAGAACAAGAACTAGAGAAAGCAATTGAAAGACTTTCGGAACAGCAACCAATTGATGTAGATGAAGCAGTGACAACAACAGCCCCTTTGTATAAACAGTAAGTAGAGCATAACTTTAAATATTTTAAATTGTTAAGTAGTTGTTATGAATTAGAATGTAATTAAAATAAAATATAAAATATCACAGTCATGCTGAATAAGGATTGACTTGTGCTCAAGAACATGAGTTAGATATGTTGGATAGTCACAATGTAGGATGATTCAGTTGGTTTTGTCTGTGGCCTGCATTTGGGAGGCCCGGGTTTGATTCCCATGGCCGACCTACCTGACTCATAGGTTTTTTCAGGGTTGCCTGGTGAATGCTGGGTAGGATAGCTACATACCCCGAATTTCCTGTCGCTCCATTTCATCTCCATTATCATTTCACATCATCTCTCATCTGGTGGTCTCTTTCAGGGTAGAAGTGTCAGTGGGTGTATCGGTGCCTTGGGTTGGCCGCCCTCTGTTTCCTCTCACCTCATTCTTCCTTCGGGGAATGCCCCCTTGAGGCTTAGGCACAATAAACCACAGGTTTCAGTGCCAAATCCTCTTTGTAGTAATCCAATCTTAACCACCCCTAAGGCTAAGAATATTCCAGAGTGAAGCATTAACTTGACTTCGCTGTGAGAAATTCTAAGGACATGATAGTGCAGAGGGGCTACCTTAACCCAACATAACTTAAATAAAACACTTTTAGCTTCATGCTCAAGAATCTCTCTTTTAATAGAGAAGAGAATACCCCAGTTAACACAATAGTAACATGATGGTTAAAAAATCACTTATCTGGATGATGGGCAGTATGGTGGACTCATCTTAGTACACTTTATAAAATGAAAGTATTTTCAGACAACAGTGGCTTGGATTCACCTAGCAACCACCATAGAGGCTCTTTTAGGCTTAACATTCTGCATATTGAGGGTAAAAGAATAGCCTTAAATAGTGCCTTCCAGCTGCAAAGAAGTATGATATTTAAAGCTGGTGACCTTTAAGGTACATGGAAATTCTCCAGGAAATCAAGGAAAAAAATATTATAAGCCAATTTGGATCTCTCCTTCACCGTTAGGATTCCAGAATGGTTGACTGGAGAGAGTCCATATATGAGAATAAGTCATCCGTATGGTATAAGGATGAGTAAAAAATGGACGGGAAATCTGGTATTGGGGTTTATGAGCCATATTTCACCCTTTCTAAAGCCCTTGGTACCAGCCCCTCCAACTTCTAAGAGGAAGTTCATGTTATAGAAATCAATGCCCATGAGAATGTCAGAAGAGGTATTCATGGTGGTAATAATCTATATTTTATCAGTCAAGCTGCATTAAGACTCTGTGCTTGCACCATTGAGTCAAAGCTTGTAAGTGACTGCAAGGATTTTAAATCAGCTGGCAAAACACAATAAGGTTACCCTTGTGTGGAAGCCAGGACATGAAGGAATCAAAGGCAATGAAATTGCTGATCGCCTTGCCAAAGAAGGAGCGAATATCCCTTTTATTGGCCCAAAACCTTTCCATGGTGTATCAAGTGGCTATATCAGAGACAAGATAAAGGCCTGGGAATTCAAAAAGGTCAATTGCTATTGGGGGAAAGTTCCAAATCAGGATCATGCAAACAGTTTATTGAATGCTTTGCAGCCGCACCGTAGCTCAGTGGTTAGACCGCTTGACTCTCACCAAGGTGGCCCAGGTTCGATCCCAGGCGACCGCAAAATGAGATTTGTGGTGGACATCACGGCACTGGGGTGGGTTTTCTCCGGGATCTCCGGTTTCCCCCGCCATCTCATGTATTATCAGTGTTATCACCTGTGGTGCCGTATGTAGTTAAAGCAGGCGTTAAATACTACACATTTCATTTTGAATGCTCTGCAAAGAGATCCAAGAAGATCCTCGCTCTCAACAGGAGTTGAGGCTCATAAATCACCCTTTATCTGCACATTGTCTTCTAAGGAATCATCTCTATAAGATGGGTATGATTGGGACGAATACTAGTAGATTTTGTAAAGAAGAAAAACGGTGGGACACATTCCTTGTGAGTCTGAAGCTATTGCCCGGAAAAGATCAAGACATCTGGAGTTGGATTTTCCAGCTGGGACTTGTAAAATAGGGTAATTCACAATAGATATATTAAGTTGCAGTGCTGAGAAGTTGCAAGGGTTTCATTACCCCTTTTCAATCGTCATCATCACCACCACCCAGCAACAGTCCTGATTACCACCCGGAGTTACAAATTGTGGGGTATCTAACCAGCCCATGGTGCATAAACAATATATCATGGCCAGAAGAAGTTACCTCAACTATCATCAACATTATTAAAAGGCAAATGTATTAAGGTAGCATTCTTGGCAATGAATTTTGTTTGTTAAACTGAAAAATCATACATTTCAACATCAATGAAATCATATGAACATTTTATATAAGCGTGTACTTCATATTAACTTGTCTTCAGTCACAATATGTGTAATAAATGCTAACTTAAATATTTTTGAAAGAAGTATCTACTGATAGGAAGTGATGTGTTTATTCAGAATGTACTTTAAAAGATGATTTTTATAGAAAATTAAAAGTAAATGACAAAAAATAAAGGTTAAAGACATTATTAATGAGGAGATTTAATTTAATATTGAAAAACATTCATCTAAAATATTAAATAGGTTTTACAAACATAAAACTATTCATTAGATTATTTGCGGATATTTTGAAGCTAACTGCTTAAGAATATCCTGTGCTTGCTCATAAAAAATTACTGAAATTTCATGGTGCAGTTTGCCACTGCAAGAAAGTCCCAGGGGAATGAGGCATGGGGGGAGGGTTTACACACAGTTCCAATACCCACCTGCCCACAATGCCCATTCAAAAACATTCTGATGCCTTCTACTTTTGTGAATAAATCTCTTTGGTTTTAGTATGATTGAATAGGGTGCTTGGTTTTTTAATGGTTTTAGCATGGTTCTGTCACACACATTCACTGTCCTTGTCACACTGTGTAAGGATAGCACATTCCTATCAGGGACTTTCTTTGTGTTGGCAAACAATAAATGTTTGATGTGTGATTGGAGGAATTTAGTAACAGTGACGTCATAATTGTAAAAAACTTATAGTCAGATTTTAAGACTTCATCACTTACATTTTTATATCATTGAGGGACTAGTTTCAGAAGCTGTTGCTTCCATTTTCAACCTTGTTCTATCGTCTGTTGTCGCCTGCACTCTTCTCTGTAGATAATTTGACAAAAAAGTTCATAGTTCCACCACCAGAGAGGAGAGCAGACAATAGTTGGACCAAAGGTTGAAAATGGACTCAGCTGCTTCCAAAACGTTTGTCAATAATATAAAAATGTAAGTGATGAAGTGTTTAAGTCGGACTACAAGTTTTTTCAGGTAAATGTTTTACTTCAGTTCTTCCTCTGTATCTTTTAGATTTCCCCAGAGAAAAACATTGCTAACCACATATTATTTGTAATAATTGGTATCAAAAACTCTAAGTAATACTACCATAATTTATATGCTGCATGTGTGTTGTCGGCTCGAAATTTTGTTAACTTTAAACTGCACCGAGTCGATGAAGATTTTATCTGCAGATGTCAGCAATCATACAAGCCATAGGACTGCATCTTCGGTACACTGTATGTTTACAGAACACTTTCTTTCATGTTGGCCAATTGCTCAGAGACGATCACACTTGGCAGGTGCTAGTTTACAGCAAGCTCAGGTGCCACTTAGCAGCCTCTGAAATATTTGTTGGTTTTGCTAAATTAGCAGAAGTTGCTATATTAGCAACTCTAATATAGATTACTATAATGGGTGCATTATAAGTTGGTGATTGGCGTTTTGCCTCCACGTGCTGTTCAGCTGCGAAAACAAGGAGAGGGGATAAACACGTCACTGACACGTCATTGCCGTCGCCTAGCAACCAGCAATCCACCAATCAAAAGTAAACTGTTGTCATAGCAACCCAAGCCGCTTATCCTATGTTGCCAACTCTATCGCACTACACCACGTGCTTTATGCATGACGCTATTCTATCGGCATGTTGAGGTTTTCAGTAAACAGACGCTGGTCCTATTGTTGCTTCGCTTATGAATCAGCAGTATCACAATACCGTCGTCGTTCTTTGCCCTTTAGTATGAGACGGTATGCGTTGTTAGAAGGGAACAGGTGTGGATTTAGTTTCAAGGAATAGCTTATGGCGTTTTCTGGGTCAATGACCAACCTTTACAGTTTAATGACCAACCCTTACTTAGGGTATTTTTCCCTGTCGTCACTGCCAAACTAAGAGTGTACTGCTTCAAGTAGTGAATGTTTCACAGAGTGTAAACAGCTTTACATTTTCGCAATATAATTCGTGTGTTTCAGTGATCAACTTTATTGTTTCAGTGCAACTTCAATATTTAGCTAATTATCGTTACTCATGGCTACCGCAAACATTTGTGCTACAGAAACAGACAGAAAGAAACTATCTGCGAAGACCACAAAAAATGTTTTTGGGCACGGAATCCCAATTAAAGGACAAGCAAGGGAAATTGTATGTTCCGTAAGAAAATATTTTGAGGATGAAAGAGACAATGGGAGTCCAATAATTCCCGTTTCAAAAGTACTGGACAGAACCTCAGCTGCCGTTGGTGTAAGTAAGAATACCATAGTTAGAGTATGGAAAGAGAAATACGCTAGTGAAGAAAATCAGGCATGTACATCGCGGTTACAAACTCGTATGCTGTACTTAGGTAACTGCTCACTTAAACGTGTAGACAGTCTTACGGCAATCTTACGCTTAATACTGCAGTATGCAAATTTCTAGGAATATGTGCGTGTGCATTACTGCAACTGACTGAAACCGAACTTCCACCTCCCCTCTACCCGTCACCTTCATTGCCTAGCACGTGGAGAGGGACGGTAAAGTGGCAACGGTGCTATCCCCTCTCTTTCCCCACTCCTTCAACCGTCAATCACCAACTTATAATGCACCCATATTAGCAAACTTATTTTTATATAAACATTTATAATTTGCATTTTTCTCTGATGTGTTTTGCTAATGATGTTATTTTATTGTTAAGAATAATAATAATTGTGCTTTCAAACCATTGTCACTTTACTAAGCTTTAACTATGTAATTTTATTTTGACAGGCTGCTTAATGCTTTTGCTGAAGAGGCTGCTACAGAAGATGCTATTTATTATATGGGTGAAGCTTTGAGACGTGGAGTGATTGATTTAGATGTGTTTTTGAAGCAAGTGCGTACTTTGTCACGTAAACAGTTCATGTTGCGTGCTCTTATGCACAAGTGCCGTCAGAAAGCTGGTCTTGCTGGATGAAGAAACAAACAACTTGACTGGTTTTATTACAGCTTCTCAGCTATGTATCATAACATGTATCTTACAATACTGAGAGCATACATATATATACATATATACATACTAAAATATTTTTATTAATGCAGTATATTTTAAGATGATTTATTAGCCAACATTGTTGACATCCTGATGATATGGTTTCATACACAGTTATTAATGCTGTATAGCTAGCAAGAAGAATTTTTCAAATTTATATTTAAAGAAAAATGAATTTGCTGCGATGTTTATGCAAAAATAATATAATAGGTTCCCACATGTTACTTTTTGCTTTGTTCCCTGTTAAGGAAACTGAAAATGTTACCAGTGAAGTAGATTAAGTATTTAGACTTCTAAGTGCAGGCTTATTTGATAGGCATATTCATTTTCAGGTTAGAAATTAAGGAGAAAGTTCATAGTCCTTACTTGAGGGACACTTAAACTTATATCTGATTGTAGGTGCCGCTATCAGAGTCAGTGAACAAACTTATTCATAATGAGTAGAGTGAGAGCACATTATGTGAGATTTTGAGTATTTTTCTTCAGATGTAGACCTGCGATTCACTCAAGTACTGCAAATTTTAAAAGGTTCAGAAACATATTCAAATACACAATAGCTGCAAGTGTGGATCTAGGGAACATTTTGTGTAATTTGATACATATTTATGTAATTGTATAATTTTTTATTGCAACTACAGCATTTAACAGGATGAAAAGGGTCACCATAGAAGGTTTTCAAAATAGATTCTGAACACATCAAGTTGAATAGTTTTTTTTAAGTTATAATCTTGTGGTGAAGGCATTCAACTGCAGTTCACATACTTAAATATAATAAATATGCCATTTAAGTGAACTTAATTCTTTCCTTATTAGCACTTTTGAAACATTGACACTGTGGACTTTTTTTTTTTTCAAAACATGGTTGTGCTTCTTTTCCACAAATGAATAAAAGAGCCCATGTGGAAGACAATAAATCCAGCCATAACCACACAATTTATAGTCCTCTCTAACTTCAGAATTAATGTTTGCTTTGAAAAAGCAATATTGACCTATAAAATGTCTCCATGGATATTTAATGGTTTACAATTCATAGTGAAATAACTGGCTACCAAAATGAGGATGTATCAGCTCTGGACAATTAAATTAGTAACATATATGTTTAGTTGTGTCCCTCAAAGAAGGACTATTAATAGAGCCTTTAAGGTTACAAAATAACTCCAACTTTTCTTTTGATTTCTAATTGCATCAATTACTGAACATTTTCCTAACAAGTAGTACGTCTTTTTGACCAGTACTGGTGTGAGTAGAGATCCAGAAAATATAGCCTTCTATATATATTTTTTTGGAAGAATTTAGTAACAGTGACGTCAAAATTAATCTCAGAAACTATTTGTAGTTGGTTTATTAATACTCGTCACTTACTTGGAAAGAGATTGAAAATGGAGACGAATGTCTTTGAAACTAGTCTCTCATAAATATAAACAAGTAAGTGACGAGTATTAATAAACCAACTACAAATAGTTTCTGAGATAGCCTTCTATGTTAAATGTATCACTAAGTCTGCTGATAATTGCTTAACAAGTATGTTTTACACCAATGCTAGGTATTAAGTTCTTTTCCACATACAAATCATGGTTGAGAAATGTTTGCCTCCATTAACAAAGATAATCTTTATGAAGAAAGAAAAAGCTTGTAAGTAATTACTAAGAAACAGTATGAATTTTAGATAACTGTTATTCTATTTTCCATTCCTGGGCATGCAGCATTATAATATTGGATTGGTATGAGCAGAAAACAAAAGAAGAGTGGCAACATTTAGCTTATTTTGTTCATTACGGCTAACACTCATGTAACTCAGGTACTCCATATTTTCATCATCTCTCAGGTTTCATACAAAAGACACCACGTGAAGTCCACAGCACTTCAGTTGCAGTAACATACTCACTTTTTCAATCTCTAGAAGATACATATATTTACTCCATTGTTTTCAGACATTTCCTTCCTCGCAGTTACCGTAGACCACACAAAATGGACTTCTCAATCTGGTCAGGTTCTTATTGCAGTAATAATTATACCTTTACCAAAGAAAGGTCATTACATTCAGATTTTCATTACAAGGACTGTTTTTGGTTTCTAGTTATAATGGGCATATTTGTGAATTATTACATTTTGAACACTGTAAAATAGTATTTTGATTAATATATTTTCTGTGAAGGTGACAGTTTATTGGTTCTTCTTCATGCCCATAAACTAGTGTTGCCTGAGACATGTGAGAAATTTGTATTTCAGTAATTGATGCACTGCCTTGTGTTCACTATCCAGTTTAAGAAAACTTCTTTGTAGAATAGTTTCTGCATCTTCCGTTTAGTTTTTACTTTATAAAGCATTTCAGTAGAAGAAGAAATGTATTTATAACATTTTAAGATATCACCAGCAGATTCACCTGCATTCACATTCACCAAGCACTTTTATAATTTCTTAAAAGGTGCCTTTTATGAATTGTGAGAATAAACTGCATTTTTCATATAAAGACATTTTAAATACTCCTCCTGAAGATTATCCTCTAGGAGTTCAATAGCTGTCACTGAAACTGGTTTTTCAATAAGTTTTGTTATTAATTCAGTACATAGATGTTACTTTTATATAAGTTTTTGCTAGCATGTGAAGAAAAAAAAATAGTTTATAATTATTCATAGCATGCTCTGCTGTATTCTGTAAATATTAAAAGGCTAAAATATAATGACTGCTGAAATTCATAATCCAAGTTCAGAGTAATTTATTTCTGTTTTCCATATATGAATACCCAAATTGAAAAACATTGCAAGCAAAATTATAAATACTCTGTTTTATGTTGTAGTGAACTGTGCTTTCAGACCTAGTTTACTTGAAAAACAAAATTATATAATGGCATATTGTCCTTACTTATGCTTCCACACCTGTGCTGCTGTGTTTATTTCTATTTCAGTTAGCTAATTCATTGGCAAGCACTGCCTACGATTTTATTGTAGATATGATTTCTTGCTGTAGTGCTACCAAGCCACTTTCGCCAACGTTTTTTCCAATCCTCAAAGCACTTAAAAAAAATCATTGTTTTGTTATCTTGTTCAGTTCCTCCTTTGATGGTGCAGCGTCGTCCTTTCATGGACCTCTTCAGTTTTTGAGACAAAAAAAAAAGTCACAGGGGGCTCAGTCTGGGGTGTATGGTGGCTGCATCATAAGTATGTTGTTTTTGGCCGAAAATTCAGCCACAAGCAACAATGTATGCGCATGTGCATTATGTGCAAAAGTCAATTTTTGTTCTTCCACAAATCCCTGCATTTCTGGCGGATTGTTTCGCACAAATTGTGCATACTTTGCAGGTAATATTCCTTATTGACCATTCTAGCCTGTGGCAAAATCTCATGATGCACCATGCCCCTGCAATAGAAGAAAACTGTAAGCAAAACCTACACATTCGACCAAACTTGGTATGCTTTTTTCGGTCTTGGCTTGTGTGGCAGCATCCATTGGGATGATTGAGCTTTAGTTTCCACATCATAACCATAAACTCATCAGTTATGACTCTCTAGAGTAAATTTAGGTCGCTGCAGAAAGTGTTCAACAGCTCCTTAGCATATGATGGTGTTTTTGGTCAAAATTGAGCAACTTTGGTACAAATTTTGTGGAGACTTGTCTCATGCCCAAATCATTGGTCAAAATCAAATGGCATGAGCCAATCGATATGTTTAGATCCTCAGCAACTTCTCTAATGGTGATTGAATGACTGGCCAATACTATTTTTTTCACTTCAATGTTTTAGTCTGTTGTTGATGAGCTTGGGCGTCCGGGACGCTGTTCATCGTTCACATCTTCTTGACCCTCTGAGAACCTTTTGTACCACCAATAAGCATTGCTTTGGTCCAAAGTTAGTTTCACCATATGCCACAGTCAACATTTGGAATGCATCCACGCACTTAATTTTGTTTTTCTCACAAAATTTTATACATATTCTTTGTTCCATTTTTTGAATAGGCAAAAATTGAAGATGAGTCAAAACACATCCAAGTAAAATAGCTGTCAACAATTAATTGAACACTCAAAATGGCTGAGCTAGTCAACGTGAGGGACATGAGTACCAACATAACACCCAAAACAATTGAAAATTGCATATAAGTAGCCCGCGAAAATTCAAAATCCTCAATACTTCTTGAACCGACCTCTTAAATGAACTCCAACAGAATGAAATTCCAACATTCTGGCAGCACTGATATAACTCTGGCTATTGATAGCATCATTAAAAAACATAATATCTATTTATTTTAACAGAGAAACCTGAAGGTCTCTTGTATTATTCTTCCATATTTATTTGTCTGCAAACAGATTTCTTGTAAGGAGCTTTAGTACCATGTTTAGTTTTTTCTGGATGTATTTCCCGAATTTTAGGCTTTTTTTATTGCATATCGTGCAAGATGGGATTTCTCTGATGTTCCTTGTGAAATTCCCTTGTTTCCTGTGTTTACAGTTATTAATTAGGAATTAGGTGTCCCCCCCCCACCCTCTCTCTCTGATCTGGGATCTGTTGAGGCTTACAACATCTGCAGTAAATGATGAATTTGGCTTGATCAAGACCTTACAATGGTAATTTTCAACCCAATGTGTTCAATACTGATGGTATCTTTTTCATCCACCTATTTATTACTTGAACTGTGATGACTGGAATTCCAAACTGTTTCTGTCCAGTAAAAGTATTTGCAGATTTTTTTCTTTTAGAGATATTTTATTGGTTTCATTACCCTATGCATCTTACTTTGTGATTTGTGATAATGTAATTTGATTCCATGCAAGGGTTTGAATAACAGCCTAGCAATGAAATTGAAATAGATATCTCTGCCACTTCAAGGGGAAGGGAGAGTTTTATTGCATCATGTGATAAAACACACAACTTGAAAATGTAGTTAGTGTCTTTTTTTCCCTTGCAAGATAATGTATCATGCACTGGTTTGGGTGGTTCAGTTGGTTAGCTGCTGGCCTGAGATTGGGGGTTCAAGCTGGGTCCGGCCAATAGTTTTTAAATGTGCTTAAAAAGCGATATCCCCATGTCATATTTAATAACATGGAAAAGAACTCCTCTGGTATGAAATTCTATCACATATTGATGGTACTAATTTGATCCTGGTAATTGACAGCATTAACAAGTCAAATGTGTCCCAAAATTGGTTCATAATATTTATGTGGCTGATCATAATGAAATTAAAGAAAGGTATAAATTTATTAGGGGAATTTATGGGTAGAGCAAGGACAAAATGCCATAGAAAAATAAAAAGGATTATAATTTAAGATCCATCATGCATAGATGCCCATGGAGTTAAAATGTATAGTGGATTAACAGATAAAATAGCAACTCAAAAGAAATGTATAAACAGATTTTAAAAATGTAAAAATATATAGAGAAATAAATACTTCTATCTATATGTATCTGATTTTTACACAGCTTGGCAGACACCATGGATATTTAAGAGCGACTGGGCGGAAACCAGGAGATCCCTGGTTCAAATCCCGGCCATGGCATTGAATTTTTCAGTTTGACTCTATCCAAAACTTTAGCTATACATGGCTAGTATGAAGGAACAATTAATTTCCATCAATTATCTTAAATAATTTGAGTGAGATGAAGCCTGGGACTCGAGTGCTTACAACAGTAAGTCACAACAAATGGTGTAGCTCGAATACAAGAGCCCCTAGTGGTTTACCAGTAAAATATAAGTTAACTGGAGAATTTAATGTCATGACAGCAGGTTGGCCATGATAGCTCAATGGGTAAGAGCAACTGGACGGAAACCAGGAGATCCATGGATCAAATCACAGCCATGAGAATTTCTCAGTTTCACTCAATCCAAAACCTTAGACTATACATGACTATTTAAGTTTGAATTTATGAGTCACTATGTTTACACTCAGTCTTCACTTACTTGTTGTTGTATAATTGAAACGTTTTGTATAATTGAGTCACCAATCAGCTGATGATGAGATCGAATGATCTTGAAAACGTTTCAATTATACAACAACAAGTAAGTGAAGACTGAGTGTAAACATAGTGACTCATAAATTCAAACTTAAATATGAAGAATACTTCACTGTTAATAATGCTTCTGCTTTTAATATTTATACATGACTAGTTTAAGGAATAATTAACTTCCATCAATTAAGTTAAACCATGGATATTATTTGCAATCTGCTTGAATATTTCTATTATAGCCTGGACTTGTCTCCTCTCTTCAGATTTTTTGGCAAGCTCAAAGGTAACAAGGACAATGGTTTTACAACAGATGGTGATTGAGGTGAGGTGATCGTGGTAATTGTGCCACAGTGAGTAAATACTAGCTTAAATTCTTCTGTAGAGAAAACATTTTGCTCCAAGCCATTGTATTTATTTTTATTGAAATGTTGACTAATGTTAGTTAATTTAATTGATCACAAATATGTATAGTGGCCTAGCACATTGTGCTTTGATTGCCTGCCACAATATGTGCTCGGGTTTGATCCCATCCTGAGGGGGGGGGGGGGGGGGGGAGGTGTAGATTTTAAGTCCCTCAACATCGTGAGGAACTTGAGAAGCTATTATTAATTTATAGATGAGTCGTATTTATTTCACATCTGCTTCACTTACGTACCTATTTTGAGGACATGTTTCGCAAATCATCTCGATATATTGAGAAGCTATGATAGGTAATCGCAGTCAAGAAAGTTTTTTTGCTGGGGATGCCTTCTCCCCATACCTGCCTTGCATACGTGGGCATGAGGCCGACAGATGGGTTGGCAGGTTCTGGTTCGCTTGCGAGCTGTTACGCCATGGATTATTATTTAAAGGGGCAAACAAACCAAAGATTAAAATTTCTTGCTGATTGAAAACTATATGCAGTCTGTTTTTTGACACTTTATCGCTTACTTTTTTATATTATTGAGGGACTAGTTTCAGGAGCTGTCGCTAGTTGGATAGAGGTTGAAAATGGAAGTGACCTCTCCCAAAACTGGTACCTCAATAATATAAAAATGAGAAGTGCCAAAAAACCGATTACAAATAGTTTTCTCATTAATTTTGACGTCACTGTTACGAAATTCTTCAATCATGCATAATTTCTTGCCAATGTGTTTTTACATAGTTGTGAACAGGATAATATAAATAATAAAAATAAAGTACAATACTTTGTGTAGGAAATGTGGAAAAATGTTAAGAGCATCATGTTAGAATCTAGGTGGATGTGGGGAAAATGTAGGATGCTTTATCATTACTTCTTTCTGAGTCAAAAAGTTTGTCTAAGTTACACAATCCTTCATAAAAGAATCTGGAGTCAGGATTTGAAAGAATGAGTTGTGTATGCATTCCAAAGTTCTTTCCTGGCAAGCAGAGAGCAGAATCATGGTGGAGTAAAAGAAGTAGGTAACAGACTGATTTTACTTATACATTGATATTTAACTGTCATTACTCAATAGGATAGTAGTTGCTGATAGAAACTTAATTAAAGAAACTATTTTAGTTAATTGATGGATATAAATCATTTTTTCATACCAGCCATATATAGGCTAAGGTCTTTGACAATCCCGACCACGACATTGAATGTTTCAGGTTGACTATCTGTTAAAAGAAACTATGTTTTCACTTACCTACCTGTTTTTATAATTTGAAGGGAGGAAGACTCCGTACAGTTTCAGCATAGGGCATTCATGTAATTGAAATGTCAGGTGAAACGTTTGCTCATTTAATCTAAGGATAATAATTGTGCTAAGATTTTTTTAAAGATTAAATTACATAATGTTCATACTGTAGGTAAAAGAACACAAAGGATAAAGCAAGTCAAACTTTCTCTATGTGACGGCTTTGAAATTTCCTATTTTTTGCATAACTAGAGGGAAAAAAAATATATCGCCAGCTGAAAAAAGTATTGTCATTACTGTATATTTGTCAACTACAAATTACTTTTATTTTGTAAAAAAACTGAAGCTACTGACAGTGAAACAATACAAATATAGCATTCTGAAATGCATTTCGTGGTTAAAAAGGTTATTCAGATTGCTACAGAAGTTGTGATAGGGCGTGCTTTGCACTTTTGGTCAAATTACTTTGTATGAATGTAAGAAGCTTTGCAACTATGCTTGAGACTATTATATATAGACTTGTGTAGGTCATTGGATTTTCAAATCTAATAAATGTCATTGTCTGGTCTATGCCATTAATACAATCTAAAACCTTTATTTATAAGCACCAGTTATTTTTTATCCTGCTTATATGTATTCCTTTACAAAGGGTAAAAAACACAAGAACACAATGAGAATTTAATGTATATTTTTATTTTCTTGTACTTGATCTTTATAATAAAATGAAACTGCAGCCAGCATAGGCTCCCTGTTTTCTCTCATCTTGCCCTTCCACTCTTTCATACTTGCAGTTCTAATTTAACACAGGTATACTGTATTCATTTTTCCCTTGATAGTTTTGATGTTCATCATTCATTTATTAAACTCATTTCATCTACATGCAACTAAGAGTCTAAATTTTGCACGTTTACTTGATTCAAGTTGCATGAATGCCTCTGTTAGCTGCAGTTTACTTTTAACTTGTGCTAATATTTTATTATAAGCCAGATATTGATGACATTATAAAAATGAAAGTTTACAGCAGTAAGCGCTCAAGGAATGTGGACTATTTCCATTGTGTAGCACACTGATATAACTGTCACACAAAAATTCCCACCCAAAGCAAAAGGAAAAGAACTCCAAAGCCGGAAAAGATGGCAGCGACAAGTGCAACTAGGAGCTCTTTAAAGATATCTCTTGTGAACTTTGTGCTGGTTACTTCATACACAAAAAACCATGCTGTGAAGAAAATGCCAATTCCAAGAAGTACCACTGTTAAATGTGGAAACACTGCAGGATTCACAGGGGAGACATATCTTGACATAGATTCAACGTCAATCTGGAAACAATATACAAAATTTAATTACCATTCAATATGACTGTATATATTTAGAGTAATTCAGAAACACGAAGAAATGCTAATATGAAGTGACAGACAATAGCAATTTTGGCTCATAACCTTTAATATGGAGTTTTCATTTTGACATATAGCCATATTAGGGAAAGCTGCTTGCCCTGCATTATACTGTTTATAATTGGTTTAGTTTCCCCTATCCAAGTGCAAGCATAAAAACCAATGCCAAGTTTGTGCTGTACAGAGGTTTATATATTGTGACACTACATGTTTCAACACGTATATATTTTAGTACATCAATTTTTAGCTACTATTATTTGACAACAAACTCCTTAAAAAAGGACACCGTGATTTATAGATAGATTCACTATGAATAGATTTAGAAAAACAGGATCTATTCTTGATAAATCTAAATTAAAATGACATGTTCTTATGGATGAAAACACCGGAGAAAAAACAAACGATGTCCAATAAACTATTAAAATTAAAACTTTATAACATTACTCAGTTTGGAAATTGTTACTGTGCAATAATGTGAGAATAGTTAACTTCTACATTGGATTTTGGATAATGGTGATAACTATTGCTTGCATAGCACTACTGATCGGCCGCTCTATCTCCGGCTCTTGCATTTCTCGAGAGGGGGAAGCAGGCTGTTGCCAGTTCTTTAGCGGGTATTTCAAGCAGAGGAATAATTCGTATTTTAAATATTTCAGTACTTGCATATTACACGAACCAGGAGCTATATTATTATAATAGCGATAATAATAGAACTTAAGAACATTAAAAATCGGAATTCACGCACGCAAAATATAAGCAAAGAAAGTTTACCAGCGCAAGCAGCTAAAACCACGTGGCTCAAACAAATTTAACCTGGCAACACAGTGTTGGGTCCGGGAGTCACGCATAGCAGCGACAATGCTGATTGGCGCTAGCAGACAGTTTTAACTTCCTGACCACGACACAGGATGTAGAGATTCCCAGTACTACCAACAGATGCTGTTAGTGTGTGTGAAAGGTGTGAACGAAATATTCGAATAGAGTGGTGTTGTAATAAATATATTGCATGATAATGAAATTGTAAGTTGTATTTCAGCGTTTTAAAGCTAATATAGTCCTATATTTTCATTCTAAAGATAATTTTGAGGATATGTTTTCAATTGCTCATTACTGTATGTTGGTACTATTAACCTCCCCCCCTCCAACTTTTGCAATCGCAAAACGTCAGAGCTGGAGATACAACGGCCGGACTATACATACTTATAGCAAGCATGTAAGCACTGGAAATGTTTTGAAACTCCTTGAGTTATTTATTAAAAAATAGATTAAGCTCTGTTAGAATGAGAACAGCATAAGATTAGGATTACTACAGAGGGGATTTGGCACCGAAACCTTGGTTTATAGTACCTAAGTCGCAAGTGGAGCATCCCTGGGAGGAAGGATGAAGTAAGAGGAGACATAGGGTGGCCGACCCAAGGCCAAGACACCCGCTGACACTTCTACCCTGAAAGAGACTAGAGACAGATCAGAGATATGAGATGATAATGAAGGGACAGGAAATAAGGGGAAATGTGACCATCCTATCCAGCATTCATCTGGCAACCAGGGAAAACCCCGGAAAGATACATGTATATAGGTAAGTCGGCCATGGAAATCGAACTGGGTCTCCCGAATGCGGGCCACAGATGAAACTGCCTGAGCCCTGCTTGGTGAGAACAGCATAACTCAGTCAGTTAAATGCCTAACTTGGCATTTGGATCTTTTACACAAAACTTTTTTCAAATATTGCCCCTAATGATTTTGATTAAAATGCCATAAGTTTAAGACATCTTTATGCCAAATGAAAGTATATCTTGAATTTTCTGGGAAATGTTCTCATAAGTCCTCTTTATTCTGAATAGCTTTTGCGTAACTGTTAAATTGTAATAGAAAAAAAAATGTACTGCACAAGAAATATAGATTTTATTAAAGCAAAGATTTATACTGAATATAATTTTTAAAGGAACAAACCATTTCAGAATATTTCTTGTTATTCATTTAATTTTCCAACATTTTTCTCAAATAGAAATATTTTTTTGTCTCTCAGCCATGGAAAGCAACCAGCTCTTAAAAGATTTCACAATATTCCTCTTGAAAGTACAAGGAAATTAGCACTAACTTAATTTCTGAACATGTTAATCTCAATTAACATGATGTAGGCAGAAGAATAAGTATTTGTAATAGTACAAGAAACTTATGCAAGTGCAGCATATCAGATTCTTTTAAATGCATGGTTTTGTTTACATGTTCCTGAAGAATTGAGGAATCAATGCATATTCTCTTATAAGGTATGAAAGATGGATGGCAGCATAAGGATATTATATTCAATATTACTATGATGAAGATATTTGGCTGTTATAGTTTACACAAGAAATTTATGTGCTTGAATTTGAGGGGCTATAAAATCCTCCTCTGACAGTGATCAGCATGCTTTAGCAATGAATAAATTCTTGTTAGACCAGCTATGTATACAGACAAAAGCTCTGTAGAAGGAAAATGAACATGAGAGGCTGAGGTGAATGTATGCCAAACATATTTAAAAAACTAAGCAATATCAGACAGTTAAGGTAATGCATAGTTATTGAATGTTTGATGTTAAATACTTCAGGATTTAATGTGAACTATAGAACAGTTCTGATGTGAATTTATTATGCTCTTTATTATCAGCTCTTTTAAAGCTGTTACCCTGAGGTAACAGAGGATCAGTTACTGTGTACTCTTTAGAATTCATAAAAGTGTCTTATGCTTTTTCAGTTCATTTGAGAACTGCATTTTCCTAACATTTCATTTCAACAAAGTTGTTCAATTATCTGTTAAATACCCTGAACTTTAACTAATTGTGAGCAAATGTTCTAAACATTAGCTGCTCAATTCTTCTAGTGCTGCTTATGAAACAGAAGTCTATAATGGCAGTAAAAACCCCAATTGCTTTCAAGTGGTTTTTTAAATGAAAGTCAAGTAAATGTTTTGTAACTTTCCTCTCAAAACCTGATCACTTTAAAACTATCACCATTCATATCAAAAAAACATACAGATAACTCACACTGGCCGAGATTTGAACTCAGGACCTCTTGAATGTGAGGCAGATACGACCCAGAACCGGCGTACAGAAATAAACAAATGACTGTGCCTGTCATTTTACGATAATGTATCAGTATACAGGAAATAAATCAGAAGTTCTCTAATTTGGCTTCTCCTCTTGAGCAGTAATAGCACTTTAACCTATTTCTGCAATTGTTGCTAAGGGTGGTCCTTACTGCATTTCACTACACTTGGCTTTACACGTCGACATAACCTGTGATCCGATCGCATTGTAACAACTATTTAAAAGTAAGCAATTAAATGAAAGCAGGAGCTCAGGATTAAAACTTCGGATAGTTATACGTACCATTTTTATAGTAGATAATATAATGTAGATGAATATAAAGTTATCTAATGTAATTACGTGGCTTCCACAATACAACTACTTCTGCTTTAATAATTGAGCATCGTGATGTGATCATCAAACTTCTCCGGAAATTCCGCCTCACTTCCGCTTTGAACGCCGGTTTGCTGTGCTGCGATCTAGTAGACGTATACAAAAAGAGATGCAATCCGGTTGCGGAGTAGCAAATCTGTACGTGCTGGTCCTAGATTTGAAGTTGTAATATTAGAATGAAGATATGTAAATAAATTTGGGATCACAGCTGTTATTATAATCTGATAAAAGGAAGCAATGGTGTACTATTTGTTTATCAACCTTATCATCGCATAAACGACTACATGAATGCGAAGAACATAATCTGTCATCGCTCAGAAACTGTGTGACAACTATTTTTCAGGTATTATAGGTTAAAGTTCTTGCTTCAAACTGCCAAAAAGCAACAGTAGCTTTGAAAGCATACACATATTTGTGCTTAACTGCATTCCGTTTGCTCTGTCAAACGATTATTTTGCAGCAAGACGCTCTTCTTTAATAATAATAGCTTGAATCACTACTTGTTGAGTAATGAAAGAGTGGGATTTACCCAGATAATTATCATTTGTGTATTTAATGGTAAGAAGAAATGATAAGCCGAGAGTTATATGTTAGTGTGACGTATTCATTTAATTACTCTGAAATGCTATGTGTATTGCAAACTTTGTTTAACTGTGACCTACATTGACACATCATTATTAATAGTGCTGCATTTCAGCTCTACTTTTATGTGATAAAAATATAAGGCATAGCTCTCCTTTAATGGTAAATGATGAAAAGAAAGTACTTAAAATAAACTTGAAGAATGTTTACAGTCCTACAATACACACACACACACACACACACACACACATACACCTTCATAGACAACACAACTGTGTTACAAAAAACTTGGAAAATGCAGTACATTACCCAGGTAATACTGAAGTTAAAAGGTTGATGCATGGAAGGACATTAACCTTAAACTAATATATAAAAATAGAAATATAATTGTCAGTAACTCTCACTGAGAAATATCAAAATAAAATTATAATAAACATTTGACTCATTTTGTAAATGAATAAAATCAAGATACATTACCCGCTGACTACACATCTTATTCATTACAATTTTTTATTAGAACTGTCTATTGCAGATACAAATTATCTTTTCAAATTTTCTTTACCACTTAAGGTTAATACCACTAGGTTCCAGTTCAGTGTGAAGGATGGTCACTAAATCTTGGGAAAGACTCATTTAGTAATTTCAGGATAGATGCATATTAATCATGAGTTAATAAGTAGTTGACGATCATTGAGTTTTAGTTCTACTGATGTTTCAGCTACACTTTCCTGTTGCTCTACAGTTTGGCTGCTACTGTAACACTCCTCCACTTATCATCCCTATCCTTCAATATTCTGGGTATGGGGTCTTAGGGCTCTCAGTATATTTTGCTATACTTGTGTTTGGTTGGTACATAATGTTAAGCAGTTGGCATTGAAGCCATTTGCTCTCTTGCATTACAGTATTTTGATGTTATGTTGGTATGTTGACTAAAGGTTGGGTAGCAGAGTAGGTGATTTCCATCCGTATCTTCTTAAAGTGCACAGAAAGGACACAGAGGAGATCTCACTATTCTTGAATAAATGTTGCTATACTTGTTAAGGACATTCTTCACTCCATTGCCATACGGTGAATAGTTAGATTTACCCCAAAAAGTAAAAGGTGTCATCTTTAGCTGTGTTGTTTTTGACTCTTTATACTTTGCATTAAATATTACCTATTTTTTTATTTATTTGTGTACTAAGCTATTACAATTGTTTAGCTGATCACCAGTATATTACCTATGCATTTATATGTTTAGGGCTTCCTAATTTGTATAGGAATTTAACATAAGAATATCCTTCTAATTTTTTGTTGGCAATTTTTTTTTTTTTTTTTTTTATTAATTTATTTTCAGTTCAGTATAGTGTTAAATACACAAAAGAACCACGTCATATGAATTTATACAGTTTAAGAACACAGCTATACAGGTTGTGTGATATAAATAGAATAAACTTGCTTTAATAAATCCATACACACTAACAATAATAATAATAATAATAATTAATAATAAATAATAATAATTAATAATACTTTTACAAGCATTGTCTTTTGTTGTGCAACTCAGCTGCAAATAAATACAGCTTGAAGTCAATCATTCCTGTAGTCAATGATAAGCTATGTGTGTTATACAACTGCTTGGACTGAATAAACCATCTGGAAGGTAGACAGATTTTCAAAACATGCCAATGTGCGGCTACAGTTGGATTGGATTTGTTTCAGCATGAAAACGTGTTTATGAGGGTGAAAGAGTAAAACTCAAAAACATTTGCCTTGAAGCATGTTAAATATTATATGGTACAAATACAGCTTTAAATTAGCCGAAAGCTTAATACTCCTATTCTCTCTTGCATTGTTTGCCCTATCATCCCCTCCCTGTCCTCTGTAAATTAGTATGAACCAGTCATTGATTTGAAATAGTTATGAATACAGTCATTAGTTTGAAATAGTTATGAATAAAACCATTGTTAAAAGTGAAGCTAATTTCATATTAAAAGATTAAATATTGAGTCACATTTTAGTTAATTGATGGAAATTAATCATTTCTTTACACTAGCCATATATAGGCTAAGGCATTTGATAGAGTCAACATGAAAAATTCAATGCCATGGCCAGGATTTGAACCACGGATCTACTGGTTTCCGTCCAGTTGCTCTAACCCATTGAGCTACCATGGCCAACTTGCCGTTAATTTCTATCAATTAACTAAAATAATAAGAGTTAAATGATGAAGTCTGGGACTCAAGTACTTACGATAGTAAGTCGCCACAAACGGTGTATCTCGAATACGAGAGCCCCTAGTGGTTTCCTGGGGAAATATACGAGTCAAATGGAGAATTTAATATCAGGACGGCAATTTGTCCATGGTAGTTCACTGGGTTAGAGCGACTGGACGGAAACCAGTAGATCCGTGGTTCAAATCCCGGCCATGGTATTGAATTTTTCATGTTGACTATCTATTGAGTCACATGTTATTTAAACTTCAAAATCACTCACGTCACTATTAGAAACATGTCATTGGCTTATTGGAAGAATAGTAGCAAATTATATGTACAATAAAAATTAAAAGTAATTTAGAGATAAAGTGTTAGGAATGCTGGTGGTGGTGGTTTTGGTGATGACGATGATAAATAGAGTAGCCTTGCTAGGAGCTTGCATGTAGGCTCTTTGTGCCTCTTATACTGAGTGATTACTCAAATCCAACGATCCAGATAAAGTGAACTATGTTCTTGATATGTGCGCTTTAAGTACTTGGTCTCTGGACAGAAAGAGACTAGGGAAACAAATGCTTCACAATCACAGGAGTAACATGCTAGCCTCTGGTTCCCAAAGTCACAGATTTAAACCTGGCAGAGGTTGATGTATTTTTTTGCGCATAAAAATCCTAGCATGTCCTCCTTTGGAAGGAACTAAAGCCGGTGGTCCTGTGTTGTAGATTTATAGCCCATAAAACAACCTCAAGACTGATAAAGGGGTCTCTGAAATTAAGTAGTCTTTCATGCCCAGTGTAGAATGGGATGCTGAGAACCACAGTAGTTAAAGAGCATACATAAATAAAAACTCAATTTCAATTTTTCACATTCACATAGTAAGAGTGAACAAGGACCAGTAGTGGACTAGACTTAATATTATTTATGAATATGTTTAATAAATAAAAATAGATTGTGGTATCACAGAACAAAAATTCTGAGCTTTCTCCATAACACAGGATATAATGTGCATATTGTTATATTCACTAATAACTTAATTAAATTAGCATATATATATACTTATTAAAATATGAAATTAGCAATTAATCTGGATGTAACAAAAATATTATAGTGCAGTAAATTTCAAGTTGTAGTGCTGTCACAGTCATTTATAGATTGTTTTCTCCACACCAATTTCATGTGATATATATTACTATTAGCAGGTTTAATAGTAACCAAATATTCTTATCGGACTGTTTAGCACTTAATCTTGGCTTTGTCAACTTCATCACAGAAGAAAAAAAGCTTGTCAGTTGTGTAAATGCTGGTGAATATTGTCTTAATTGTGCTGCAAATTTACTAATATTCTGATACTGTACACTGCTCAAAGATTTGTTAAAAGCAATTATGGTCATCTTATTCATGTTTTAGTAGCATTGAATTTACAGTATTAATAATCTTCAACTGCTGTACTACTGGTACATTGTCTATATTTGCAGCAAGAAGGTGACAGAACAACTTAAGGTTTAATTCCCTCGAAACCTTGAAATTGCCTTTCATTTTCTGTTCGGATAATTTTTGACATATTGAATGATAAATGTTATGTTCCAGGTTTATGGGTCGTGGTCTAGAAGTTCTTGAAGAGTGAACCATCGTCTAGCCAGGAACTGTGCCTAGCATCATTAAGGTGGTGATCTGTCTGCTGTGAAAGTCAGAAGTCAAATGAAGCGGGTTGTTCACACATCATAATTTATATCGACTGGAGAGGGGCAGGGCTGAATTATGACAGATCACCACCCTGATGATGCTAGGCATAGTTCCTGGCGAAACGTCAGTCCACTCTTCAAGGACTTCTAGACCATGGCCCATAAGCCCAGAGCATAACATTTATCTTCAAGATGCCGGCCGTGAAAGCCTCAACTTATACATTACATGGTTGTACACTCCTTCCTAAATCCAACATCCACTGCCTGACTATAGCTGTGTGCTGCACAATACACATATCAATAGACATCGTAATAGAAGTGGAGGAGATAAAACAGATGGAAGAACAAAAGCAGATTAACAGGAGATTGAACACAGACATGGTGGAAACAAAGCTCAGAAAGCTGATTCAAGAAGGAAAACTGGACGGTACAGCCAGAAACCCAGCGGAACTAATAAAAAACAGAACCACACCTATGCAACCCAGGGCAGCAAAGAATGTTATAAGCAAAGGCAAATTATACTTGCCATCCTAGGGAGAGTGAAAATTTTGAACTATAAAGAGGGGTTGGAACAATATAACAAATCACTCCTGAAAAGAAAGAAGAGCATTTGGAAAGGGAAGCAATAAAAATGGCAGAAACAGCCATACCAAGCTCTAAGGACAAGGAAACTGGCTTTCCCAGTGGACATACCAATGGAAGCCTGGGAATCCCAAATAGGAAGAACAGTGTGCTACAGAAGGAGACAAGTCCACAACAGATCAGAACAGAAGGCAGCAAGGAGAGCTGGTGCAGAGTTCTTCACAAAAGAAGAAATAGAAAAGACAATAAAACCCTGGAAATAAATAAAGCACCAGGACTAGATGGAATTTGTAATGAACATAGAATCAACCGGTTGCTACCAGATCTATGGTTGCTAATTCTTAATAAAAGCTTGAAGACAGGATCTGTACCAAGACACTGGCGACAGTCCACAATGAAAATGCTATATAAGGGGAAAATGAACCTTAGCAGCCCCCCTGGAACATACAGCACTAAAGATATTTACATGATCACTAACAGGGAGAATAATTCAAAAACAAGAAAAGCACCTTCCAGATGAGCTAATTGACTTTCAGAAAGGAGATCAACTCTTGTAGCAACAAATGTTACTAAAAAACATTGAGGATGAAGTGAGAAAGGAAAAGGGAAAGCTACATATTCTCGATAGTCAGCATGAAAAATTCAATCCCATGGCCAGGATTTGAACCACGCATCTCCTGGTTTCCGTCCAGTCACTCTTACCCATTGAGCTACCATGGTCAACCACGGCTACCATTTGTTATTTTGTCTCTACTTTTTCATGGTCTTATTTCATCTTTTTCTCCACCCCCTCATATTCTTCTTCACATAATCTACTGTTTCCCTCTCCTATTCTTGCATTAAAATCTCCCATTATTAAAAATACTATATCTATAAACTACAACATACAACTGAAGTATGAAGGAGAAACTGGCATGTGTCACGTTCCAGTGGTCAGGAAATTGAAAGGGGAAGAGAACGACGTGGGTGTAGCAAGAGGAGGAGGTGAAGAAGGGGGTCCGAATCAGCAGAAACGGAGAGCCTGCAGCTGGCAGCAGGAGGCAGGAGAACGAAGTGAGAAGGTGGAAGGGGCAATTGGGTGTGACAGTGTGAGGGGTGATTTAGTGGTGCAGGGGAAGGGAAAAGTAATTTCTGAATATTGGAGGAGATACACGAAATATCAAAGGGAGAGGGTAAAAAGGTAATAAAAGTTGTTGAAGACAAAATACGGAAAGGAGCTTCGAGAGAGGAGGTACCACACGAAGAGAGTTTTTCTCAAAGAAGATCAACGTCAAGATCCAATTTAGATAGGTTTTTATTTACAAAACAAAAACATAAGTAGGGAATGGGATTAAAGCTGATGTCATGAAATGTGGAGGGTTTAAAAAGCAAGCTAATCACAAGAGAGATGCAACATGGGCAACATGGACATTGTAGGTGTAGTGGAAACGTGGCTTGAAAAGAACATAAATATAGCAATTCCTTTCTTGGAACTACAACAACGTCAACTACACCAATGAGAACCAGTCGATGGCCGGTTGAGGATGGAGGCAAAGTCTCTGAAACATGTTCCGGAAACATTTAAAAGTAAGTGTTGTTTAGTGTCATTAATCGACTCCCTTTAAATTTAATGTAAATATAGACTTAGAGAAGTTAAGTTCATAGGAAAAACAGCAAGCAAAAATTGTGATAGAGACAGGGCATCGGGAGGAATAGAAATTCTGATTAAGAAAGATCTAGAAGTCACTACGAACACAATGTCATTAAGAGATAAGGACAAGAAAGTGTTGTGGCTGATAATAAGGCAAATAGGAAAAATCAATACGAGAATAGGGCTAGGGCTACTATATAACCCTTCAGATGCATTAGCTTTTCATAATCCCAGATTATATGACGATTTAGAGGAAGATATGGACGAATTGAAAAGGAAGTTTATAGATATAGTATTTTTAATAATGGGAGATTTTAATGCAAGAATAGGAGAGGGAAACAGTAGATTATGTGGAGAAGAATATGAGGGGCTGGAGAAAAAAGATGAAATAAGACAAAGAAAAAGTAGAGACAAAATAACAAATGGTGGACATGGTAGCTCAATGATTAAGAGCAACTGGATGGAAACCAGGAGATCTGTGGTTCAAATCCCAGCCATGGCATTGAATTTTTCATGTTGACTCTATCTATTGAAAACCTTAGCCTATAAATGGCTAGCGTGGTAAAATGATTAATTTCCATCAGTTAACTTAAAGCTACACATTCTTTTTGTGGACTACTCAAAAGCTTTTGACACAGTCAACAGAGGAAGGTAAGAAAACTGGAAAGATTAATAGAGGCTAGTAACAATTATATCCAACATACTAGGAGAGAACCAAATTCAAATCCAAGACTCTGTAACCAAATCCAACTGGATATCAGGAGCAAATGCTGTATTGCAGTGCGACCCCCTTAGCCCTATAACATGCACAACATGATAGTCACAATCAACAGAGAAACGCAGGAGGTTATAATGTACGAGGTACACTCAGAAGGTAAGTCCTGATGCCCGATAAAGACAACAAAAACATCGTTAAGTAAGAAATATTTATTGGAATAATTACGTAGACTCACTGGCTACTTTTCAACATTGTCACTACCATTTTTGAGGCATTTATCGTAATGATGCAAAATTAATTGTATGCGCAAGTCTTATGATTCTGCTGCCAATGTCCGCAGTCATGAAGTCACTTCATTCTGCAGCTCAGCGTCACTGTGAAAACGTTTTCCTACCAGAAAACGCTTCATGAGATGGAGGAGATGAAAGTCACTAGGAGTGAGGTCGGAGCTGAAGGGTGGATGTTCGAAGACCTATCCAAACTAATTCAACACATTTCATGTGGCATTGGCTGTATGGAGACTTGCATTGTCATGCACAAGCGTAATGCCTCTTGTCAACATTCCAAGTGTCTTGTTCTGGATTGCCCGCCTGAGTTTATGCAACATCTGGAATATTGATCAGCATTTACAGTTTCTCCTCGAGGTAAAAATTTGCACAGGAGGACACCATGTTGTTCCCAGAAGACATACATGATTTTTTTGGCAGAGATTGCTTGAATATGGTCTTCACAGATGAAACACTATGCTGCCAATGCATTGATTGCTTTGTCTCTGGTGTGGCATGTGTGCACATACTGTCACACATAAAGTCCTATACATACATGTGACACAACTGATGATGAATCTCTGCTAAAGGTTGCTTATGAGCATGCAAAAATCAAATGACTGCAGGAACCTTGCCTTTGGTGGGAGACAATATCGGAGCAGCCATTTTCTCCTAGCACAGAGCAGTAACCACTGCCGTCACAAAACTGAAATTTTACTACAATGTTACCATATACTTCCTCTCTTCTCCTGCGTACGCATATTCCTATCTGACTGGTGATGCCATCTCTGGACACATTCGGTACTTACTTTCTGGATGCACCTTGTACATGTTTGCAAACAATAAGGCCATCACATTAAACAACAGGATTGAGCTGCAGAAGGCAATGAACGCATAGCATAGTGGGCTGAAAGGAACGAATTCACTATATGCGTGATTAGAGGAATTTAGAAACAGTGACGTCAAAATTAATTAGAAAACTATTTGTAGTCGGTTTATTGACACTTCGTCAATACCGAAGTGTCAGTAAACCGATTACAAACAGTTTTTCCAATGAATTCACTATAAATGATGACAGGATGGAACACATAGTCTTCTTTGGTAAGACTGGAAAATAGAAAGCCACATACTTAAAGACATTCCTGGGGCTCTCAAAGTACACCCACCCTGGCTGATGAATGTGATGGCTAGAGAAACTTTTCTGATACAAGATTTGGTGCAGACACCTGTAAGGACAAACAGAAGCAGTAATGAAGGTTTCTACACAACAGGGAGGAAAAACAACATGAGATCTGGAAGAGTTTTACATCACCAAGATGTAGCAACCGACAACTGGAAAATGTAAAACTACAATCTGGAATATCTAGTGACGAGAATGATAGTGCATAGATTTCTCCAGATAATCTGCACCACCAAGACATATCATGAGCATCTGAACTGTGTGAAAAGAGATGTAATTGCTACCATATAATATTGTGTATTAAAAGAAACAAAGCATCTGAGAATACATATTAGAAAAAATAAAGTAATGCACAATATGTGACATTCCCTATTATTAGTGAAGAGATAGAATAAACGTATTCTTGGCAAAAATTCTCGAGTTGCTGTGAAAACTGAGGAAGTGCAGTTTTAGAAAAGTGGACGAGGTACAATATTTACATGACAATTAAAGTATATGTAGGTGTGTGAATTTTCTGTGAAGGAATTTATTTGGAAGGAATTGTTTATAATCTTGGATAACTGGTAAATGTTAAGCAGTAGACAAAAACTTACTCTATAAAACATGTAAATGTCTTTGAAACATACAGTTCATTACAAATAACTCATTTTGTGCAATAAACCATTTCTGAGATATCCGTTACTAATGGTTTGAATTTTCGAATGCCTTATCATTATTTTAAAACGCTTTTCATATTTAGTTGTGTCATGCAATTGAACGGAAAGATTAATTTTAAGGCCACTGTATGACATTCAGTTCTTAAAACATTTGACTCTGCTGTTGTCTTTGTATCTATATGTAGTTTGCACCATAGCTATTTCTGCAAAGGTTTATTTCAATTAAAATGAAGTAAATGGAAAAATAAACTTGAATAAGAATAGTTTTATAGGTTTCCTAATAAATTATAGAGCATAGAGAAAATCATGTGAATGTAACACAGCAGAGCTTTTTCCCTTATTTATTGAATTAAAGTAAGGCACCTTATAAGAAATTGCACATATGGAGTTTTGGAAAACATTCTTGCTGAAAGTAGATGAACATAGCTACAACCATTTGGACACAGAATTGTCTACTTTGGCATTCTGAAAATGATTATTGTAATTTCTTTTAATTTTTCTTCTACCTTTGAGCATATTTGGAATCCACTCTAATGACATTTTTAGTGGTCCATTTAATCTTGAATATTACCTTCAATGTAGCGCAGATTGCATATCCTAAACAAAAATTCAACTAAGAAAGAAACGAGTTTATGATTTGCTCAGCTCAGTTTCTCTATTGGTCCTTGCTGGTTTCTTTAAACAAATTCTCTATGTTACAGAAATATTTTGTGATGTTCATAAACATTGGTATTTGAAAGATTAAGCTTCAGTAGTTTAATGTTGTTGTAACTCTGAAGTGAATTACATATGTAGCTTAAATCTGAACAGAGCTATATGGGCACACAGATTATTAAGAAATAACAAAAAGTGGCACATGAAAGAAAAGTTCACTATTTTGTTTGTTTGTTTTTAATTTGAGGTTTATTCATTTATTCAGGCTGTTGTTTTTGAGAATACCTTTAGTTTCCATTTCTGTTTTACTTGTAACTACTGCTCTTGTTAAGGTAAGATTGAACCAAGCATTGTGATGCCATGTACTTGGAGATACCATTCCCTAATTAGGTGCTTTTGAGAAACTGAGAAATTCAGAGATCCATTGTAAACATAATTTTAGCCCTGTGATTTGCTGTGTCATTTTCCCCCTTCCTTACATCACTGATCCCAATGTTAGGAATTGTTCATGTTCCACGAGCCCAGAAAATAAGGGCGAGGGAGCCAAAGCATTGACCTGATAGAGGAAATGAGGGTTGAGGGGCCAGCCACGCTTGGGATGAGAGCGAGATATTGTATGATATATGAGGGTGAAATAAATTATAGGAGAGATGAACAATGGAACAATTGGTGAAATGATGGAGAGGGAAACTGAGGACCTGGAGAAAACCCACCCCAGCACCATGTTGTCCACAACAATTTCACTTTGCAGTCGCCTGGGATTGAACCCGGGGACACCTTGTGAGATCCAAGTGGTCTAACCACTCTGCTACAGCACAGCCTTTTGCTGTATCATCACTGGCTATTAAAATGAACAGTTTGCTTCACAGGGTTTTCATAGAGCTAGAATGGCTACAGATAATTTTCGTCTATTGAAATTCTTTTCTTAGCCTTCATTTCTTATTTTACAACATATCAATTTTATGTGGAGTTTAAATATATTTTTGCAATATATTTCTTGTTTACCCGGATCAACTTTTAGGTCAATCTGAGTTAACGAAAACCTGGTTATCAAAGAATGATGGGAAAGAAATGAAAAATCATGTACAACATCATCAAAATATTTTTAATTGACTCTAGAAATTGCTATCCACGCATGGTCACATAAAACACATACACGTATTTACTGTAATAGTGCATTGTACACAGTATAGCTACAAATAGTTGGTATTAAAAGAGGCAGTGAGCTTCTGCAATCTCAGTTTAGTGTATCATTTACAAGCAGTGTGCTCTCACATCCACCTCAGCATAAGAAATTAATTTGTCAATGTTTCAGCTTGACTCTCGAAATAAGGCATCAGTTTCTCTATATTTGCTACTGCTTGTGCATGGTTCATAACCACAGCTGGTTCATCAACACTGTCTGAATCTGAATACTCTTTTTCAGTAACACTGCATGATGCAATAATGCTTTCCTCTGTAATTGGTTTATAACCTCTGTCATTGTTGTTTTGCAATCAATTGCCAATGCCTTCATCAACATTGGAACAGCCATTGATATTTTTAAAAATGTCTATAAAATGTTCTTCCACACTTATGTTTTCTTCTTTTTCAATTTTTTTTTCTGTCAGGACACACACACACACACACACACACACACACACACACACACACACACACACACACACACACACACACACACACACGCACGCACGCACACAGGCACAGACATACACACCAGTTCACAACTTTTTCCATGACTTTATCAAAGTTTCTCTTCCAACCTGGCCCCAAGTAGGTGGGGTGAGTGCAATGAATTTGCCTGCTGGCAAGAGAATTCGAGTAATGTACCTACTGAGAATAATATATTATCTATAAAACAAGTATTTACTGTGCTAAACATTTGTTTTCAAAACTGGTCTGTGTTTACTAGTTTTTACTGCATATCAAGATATTTGTTAGTTAAATTATATTAAACATGTCGGGTGCAGAGTTAATGGGTACATTGTTAGTGAATAGTTTCATCTTACTCACTTTTCCTGTTTCTGAACTGAACGTTAGATATCGTCTAGTAAATCTTCTACTAGACATTTAACCTCTTAACATACACATTATTTACAAACTGATATACAGTTTTTTTTCACCTATTTTTTTAATTGTCAAAATAAGACATTCAGTCAGTTATAATAATAGTAACATCAAAAGTAATTTTTAAGAACTTAAATGAGGATTATTAAATTATAGATGAGTCATATTTATTACACATCAGCTTCACTTACATTGAGGATGTGTTTCACAAACTATCGTTCACATCATCCTCTCTAATGCAACTAAAGCTTGATCCAGTGGTGTGGGTATTTCAAAGTCCTGCCAGAAGACAACCCCACATTTAAATTCATCACAAAATCAACAGATGACAGTAGCAACTCCAGAGCTACCCACACCACTGGATCAAGCTTTAGTCGCATTAGAGCCGATGATGCAAATGATAGTTTGCGAAACATGTCCTCAATATAGGTACATAAGTGAAGCTGATGTGTAATAAATACGACTCATCTATAATTTAATAATTATTTCACTTCACTATGGTGTTCCAATACAGTTAAATTTTGATATATTAAATGAGGATGTTTTAGTCCCTGAATATTCCATAGGTTAAAATTTTGAGTATATTCGTTATATGTTTAAATTTTATTTGATCAAATTTAAAAATACAAATGTACTCTGGCTTTTATGTTCAGAGGTTAAATTGTAGTATCTCAATTTAGCAAGATAATTTATTAGTATTACCTATATAGCTTTGTAGTTTAAGTATTTTTGTGAGTTCTGATGACCTAGTTTTGACTTATTATTATCCATTGTAACTCTAAACACAAGGAGTGTAGTGCTTGGATCGTGTATGACAGACACAACTCCTTGATGTCCAGAGTGGTATGTTATGAAAATTACTATTCTGAGATACTTCAATGAAATAATGTGTGAAACATGTTGGTTCTAAAAAATAGAGAAAAAATGCATTCCACTTCTTTTGAGCTATCTAAACACCAAGGAGTGCTATTAAAATGCATGATATGGTAACGCAATGATAACTGTCTCATAAATATCTATTTTTGATAGAGAATTCAGTATTAAAAAAATAGCTGGCTTCGTAGCTCAGTCAGTGGAAGACTTGCCTGTCATCTGAGGAGTCCCGGGTTCAATTCCCGGTGTGGGGGTGGGGATATGTCTCCAACCAAGATGATTCCCCATCTTCCCCAGAATCTGGAAGTATGAAAGAGAGTGCGATTGTGTGTGTGATCTAATGATTAAAACCCAACATATACGAGTTAACACCTTGGATATGTTCCAAAGGAGAATGGCTGCCCATATGACCATTTCATTTAAAAGTATAAATGGAACAAAAAAAAAGTTTATAAAATTCACCAGTTAAGAATGGATATCTATACCCGTTCTGCCCTGTATAATTATTATCTTGTATCTGTATTTTCTGTACTATATATATTAGGGAAAGTATTGTATTCCACTCAAAATTTTGCTACCTAAATTTCACCAAAAGTACATGTTTTGAGACTCCCTGAATTAAAAAAATAAAATGTGCATGTGTGTGCATGTGAACATAATATAACAAAAAGTCAGATGAATACCAAATTTGGTATTTAAATTTACAATCTTCGAAGGATATGCACAAAGATTTTCAGAGCAGTCCCCTCATCCTTTACTTGAACATTTCGTAAAAACTGATTTTTCAAAAATTACCTACGAGGCATACTTATGTCTCTTTTATTTATTTTGTTAATCTAACTTTATCAAGTGCCATTGAAAAAAGTCTAAACTTTTAAACTTTTTACTTGTTTAACTAAAGTGCCCACTTTTAAATGTTGGTTCTGCATCCAAAATATTTTTGAAACAGGATAAAATATTCAAATGCTTGAAAGCAAAGGAAATGTTATCTACTTTGAAGTCCTGGTTTTAAGATTTATTCAATGAATTATCAGGGTTCCCAGTGACTTGGAAGGTGAGGAAAGTCCGATAATTGCAAAATGGCAAGGAAAGACCAAGGAAATAGGTTCAAAGTTGTCGCATGTCTGATAATTAATACAATGAAAAAACTAATATTAGAGAGGAGAATTACAACACTGTTTGCTCCAGGATTTGATCAAGAAAAGGCAGAGAAAAAGAGGGAATTGAGGTTCACAGTTTTGCTAGGAACCCTGATTATGGTTTCAAAATATGTACTAAGAAATGATAAAAGTAATACTTTACTGCAACATTTCTTTCTTGCTTTCCGTGGATGCTGGATTGTACTTTAACATAGAAATGGATATACTGAGAAACAAATCAGGACGAAGACAGTCATGACCTATTACAAGTTGCTTCCTCGTAACTGGCCTTGATGGAGCTGAAGAGAGCAACACCAAACCTCAATCTAGGTACCCAGGATCAACTGGAGCCTGGAGAAGGTATATTTTGAATGCTTAAAGCATGAAAAACAGTTTAATGTGTAAAAATGCATTGATACGGCTGTTTTCGTATTTTAAATTCTGTTAAAATGTGCATTATTTTGCAAGGCCCCAAAATGACCATAGCATGCTTTACTTATTTCTGTCATGATTTTAGCTTTAAATTAATAAAGCAGTAGGTATATATCATGCTTATCTCAATAGAAGCAACAGGTGATTAGATATGCATTGATTGGCACAAGTTAATCTGTCTGTATTATGTTATGTACCAGGTTTATTTACGATATTTTGCACTGTGCATGTTCTGGTTATCCCATCTTGCATGTACAGAAAGCCATTAGTAGCCATGTCAACTTTCATTAGGACTAGCAGGCTTATTAGAAAATTTAAAGGAAACAAGTAATGCCCATATAAAGATGGGTATATTATTGTGTAAATAGTGAACTGCAAAATAAAATCAACAAAGGTCACAAAGCCATGATTACAAATCATTTTGAGGAGACATTTAGCACATTCTAGAAAATAAGAACAAACAATAGAAGATCACCATGAAAGAATGACACTACTCAAAGGAATATTGATTAATAGGAATAAGAGACTTTAAATTCAAAATATTTTTGTATAAAGGTTTAAGTACAACATTTTTAAGTTCTAAAAGTCTTGAATATTCGGAAGCTTTCATGGGCGGAGTCAGAATTAATGCAAGTTTCTTCCGGCTTAAATGCCGTGGTCTGCTGGAGTATATATGTCTGCTCAAGCCGAGCCAATTCCATAAGAGCAGCTTGGATATAAGTACAAGACCTCCAGCAAGTGTCTCAGTTGTACCTGAACCATCACCAGGAAGACTTAGGCCACACTAATGATGATGTCCACCACAGGTGTGTACGAAACATCTGGACATGTAAACCCCCACAGACTCTAAGCCCAGAAGAAACTTGTGTTCTAAAACTATTAAATTTAGCATTACTGGAAACAACAATCACCAGCCCTCAATTTTAATGACTTAAACATGTTTGAAAAGCTACCTTGAAAATAAATACAAATTACAAAAAGCTCCTTTAGACTGAGGCTTATTTAATTTGTTAAAGTTAGCTCACAGAAGGTTATACATTAATTTATAAATATATAACTATATAGGTATAACTTTTTATACATGTATACAAACTGCTGAAAAATAGCAATATAAATATGAAGGTAAACATAAGAATTAAAATGTTTACAAATAGTAGTAGCAAAAATTACATATCTCAAAAAGCAAAAATAACTTCAAAGCTAAAAGCATATGGAGAATGAAAAATCTCATTTTGTTTAAAGAATCTGTAAAGAAAATTGTTTTTGGAAAAGTTCTTAAGAAATGTAACATTAGCTCTTTTGAGTTCTCAATTTATACAAAATTCATTGTCCATAATGATATGACACAGGGACAATAGTAACTTGATTGTGTGTACTTCATGTGAAAGTAGATAAGCTAACCTGTCTCATCCCAATCTGGGACATGAATTCATAATTGTAAGATGCTTGTTCCCCCAAAAAGCCATCACTTCACCCACAAACAAACCCTTTCTAGACTAACTGTTAAATAGGAATTGTGATTTTTTTCCCCAGGAATGCAATAAAATATGTTCTTAGTTGAGTAATGAAATTTCTTGTATTTGAAAATTTATCTTATGTAAAAATGTCAATAGTATAAAATTCTTTATGCAAATAATGTAAATGTGAGAAAATAATATAACGACATAACATTCATGAAACAATCTCCATAAAATATAAATCATCATAAAATAACCTACTGTACATTTTCATAATCTAGGACACATAAGGAATTATGTACATATTAGCAATGCAAATGATGCAGCTGTATAAAAATACAATGTATCATTGGAATCTTGGCCCTAGTAATCACTGAAATAAGTTTATGTCTTAGCATATTGGAGAGAAAGTTATATCCCTTGATCTTTCTGTTAGCTTTATTTCTGGCACTGAGCATTCATGCTTTTGTAAATTAACAGTTGCTTAATTTCATAGATTGAATACTTATAAATACTAGCTATCTTACGCACATTGAAGGCTAGTCCCTGAGCATGAGGAAGGTTACATTGTGTCATCACAGTTACAGTTGACTGAGTTCAAGGGCACACCTTATGATATCACTGTTGTGCATTAAAGCTTAATTTAATACATTTAGTTCTACGTGTGATATTTATTTGCTTGAATCATTATAAGTTTAGATGCTATAGAGATAGTATTTGAATTGCCTTCACAATACATATATATGGGAAGAATGCCACATTCATAATGTAAAGAAAATATAATTTGTTTTTATGTTTATGCTTTATTTGTTTTGGAAATTAAGATGTTAGGAAATAATGTGCAAATATATTAAAAATAAGTTTGATATTTTATCTTTTGGGAAAACTCCATAATGTAATGAATGAAAACATTAACAAAGATACAATACCTGAGGACCTGCATTTTCTGCATCATCCCTATTTACAGCTAACTTGTTTTAAAAATACCTCAGCTGTTCTAGTCTGCATTTGTAGTCATCTGTCAGATTAGACATTGCACAAATTGTAAGTAAAATATTTTTTATTAATATGCAAAACCTGTATGAACCAGGAGACCTGTGCTCGATAGAATGGTCTCAAGTATGATGGAAAGATAAATTTGCACTGGAACATCTTCATAGTGCAACCTTACTTTAGAAGTTGGTCCCAAAATAAATTCAATGTGGAATTAAATTGACTTCATTCCCTCTGTTTAACTGTTCATAAGAGTTAAAATGTTAATGGTTAATTTCCAAACCAATGCATTTTGGCAGGTAAGTTATTTTAGTTTACTGTAATCAAATTAGATACTTCAAGTGTCGATATTACTATTGTTTAACTGTTTACTGAATATCCTTATTGCCTTTTCTTTCAGAATAATTATCTATTGTATCTATATTCATTATTAGATAAAACAGCTAGAAAGTTTTATAATTATATAATAAATAGTATTCATACAACAAATTATTGCTGCTTATTTTAAGAATATATGCAGCAACGTTGACCTACTGGATGCAAAAACAGGACTTCTAAAGAGAACTAAAATTACCGTGCTTAGAGTTCAAAGAAAGTTCATAGTATTAAAACATGTATATGACCTCATTTATTTTGTTTTTAATATTTTTGTTACAGGGACTTATTTATAAAAATAAATTGCAACATAATATTAAAATATTTCTCCCATGTTCAGTATGGTAGGTTGAATCAATTGGCATTTTATTTTACATGTGTAACTGGTACCATGGTTACTTCTGATGTATATTTCATCATCAAATTAACATACATCACTCTGTATTACTGTCACTTTGTTCTTATAATTATCTGTATAAACATTTCTTATTAAATTTTGTAGTAAATATCCAGAGTAGTTTCCATGTTTCATCTTTCTAAACTTTATCTTCTTTGTTATAAATTTACAGAGAGCTAAAGAATTAACTATTCTTTCTTTACATGAGAATATAAAACAAATAGATTCTTAAGATTTTCAAGTTGACAGAACATACAGAATATTGATAAACTGTATTACTGTATGACGTCTAGCAATCAAACGCATCATTATTGCTATAAAAAAATTCAAAGAGAGAATTAATTCAAGCATTTTGATGAGAGGTTGGTGGAAGGGAATATTTAGTATACTAAAATAAATTTGTTCTTCTCCAAGTATTAAACCTTTCTTGAGGCTTCTCGCGTGCTCCAAATGGTTAATTCATTGATTTATCCATTGTTGTTTAGGTTTTCTTATGTTTTGTTTTCCTTTGGATGTGTAGTGTTGTATTTTCTTAGGTAAAAAAAAAGTTCCTCGTTCATCCTCTCTGTGTTCTAGCCATTTTTCTGTTATGAACTATTTCTTCATTTAGGTTAAAGATGCATAATTGATTTCTTATGTCATCATTCATTAGTCTATCTCTTCTAGTGATTCCTGAAATTATTCTTAAAAATATCATTTGTGCTACCTGTAATCTGCTTTTATCTCATTTTGTCATTGTCCAAGTTTCGCTGCTGCCATGGTTTTATAAAATTTCATTATCTTATCTTTTCTTACTTTATTTTTTAAAGTTCTTTTAATTGCTCCGGATATCGTTGAGAAACTTTCAACTTTAGTTTCAATATCTACTTCTTTAACTTAAGAGCGGGCGGGCTAACTTTCTTAACAGGAGAGGGTGCACGGGGTACTCTATACCCCACATTTTAGTCATATTTATTTATTATTTTATTTGTTTATTGTACATATTTATTGTAGTCATTTAGTCATATTGATACACTTTAAGGTTTAAAGATATTTCAGGTCTATTTCCTTTATTAACTCGTAGTTCAATTTTGCAACCAATGTTGCGAACCATTTCCACGTACACTACATTTGAATGCAATCTGAACAAAATCATTACACTGTCGTATAAACAAAATCCATGAATAATAGTTTACTGGCATAAAAGCATGCAAGCATATAAAAGAACTTGGTAATGGTCTCTGATGGAAAGTAGCAGCATATGTAACATTTTAAAGACATTTGTCAAAATTGACAATGGCAGGAAAAGATGAGAGATCATCTCTAGTAATTCTTGCTGAACATTTCGGCCCAGGTAATTTTTTTACCTCCTTTTTATTTTACCACCCTTCGAAAATTCCACTTTCTCATTTTGCAATAGCTATCTTTCCCAGAAAAGCAGTTTTCAGAACTAAGAGACATAGACTCCCCTATATCTTTTCTTCAGAAAATGTTACTGGCCTGAGCTTAATCTACAACTTAAGAGAGAAGAACTTAACCTGGCAGAGGAGAGAACTTCCCACCATAAGCTAGGATAGTTCTTATTACACAAATAAAAATATTTGCCACTAAGGCTTCACTTATCGTAAGAAATTGATCTTGATACTTCTTTTCAAATGGAAATCGATTTATATTTTTATTTGTGTAATATTTATTGCTTCACTGTAGCTAGCTTCATTTTCTACGTAATAGTATAGTTCTTAATGACAGAACAATAGATTTTCGTTTCATTTATTACTTGAAGGATTATGTTAACCTCATGCAGTGGTAAGGTAATGCTTCACTTAATTTGTATGGATGTTTAGCATGTGACTGTTCTAATAGTGTAATTAGAAAATTAAACAAGCTGGTTGAAAGAATATACTGCAGTTGTAATGTTCTGAACATACTTGTGTAATTGATGTTTAGAAGAATTTAGTGATTTTGAATCCAAATTATACTTTCATATTTATAGAGTCAGTTGTTGTAATACATAATTTACATTTTAATTTCAGGAGTGTATTTTAGGAAAATCAGAGGCTCTTCTCTAATAATAATCATAATCTAGTGTTGTTTGACTATGAAAAACTTAGGAGATCTCAGAAGATAAGGCCACATTTTCCTTTTTGGAGGTCCCTTCTGGTGCTTAGACAATTGGAGGGAAAAATCTTGAAGCTATTGTTTGAAAACATTTCCCATGGAGCTGTGTAACTAAACAAGAACAGACTATGTAGGTGTTTGTAAAAAGACTGGATTATGACCTCTAAGATTGTGACTTAAAAAAGTTAAATGGGTATTCTTGTTTGGAAAGAAACTGAAGCTATCTGCATCAATTAAGTATAGTGGCGCTGTTCGAACGGTTACCATGGATTTATCTTTGGTAATAGATACCTCTCAGATAACGCACTGATTACTCACGTGGAGTAAACATATATCTGTCATTTGTGATTTCTGTGAATTCCATTGGCTGAAGTGATGCGTTCATTGGTGCTTAGCACATGAACAGGAGGCCCGTCATTACCCCTCTCACTCTTACAGGAATAATCACTGCGTTATCTGAGAGGTTTCTGTTAACAGAGATAAATCCATGGTAACCGTTCCACCAGCACAACTATACCTAGTAACTTTTTTTAAATTTACGTCCTCCAACATTAAGTCATATTGGATGTATGTGAACCCTACAAATGCAAGTGAAATTATTAAAATAATTGGGATTTTGCATAATAAAAGTACATCAGGTGGGATGAAATTAGTGCAAAGCTACTAAAATATTGCAAGAATGAAATTGCAAAACCATTGGAACATCTTATCAATTTTTCAATAGAGAAGGGAGTATTTCCAGATTGCTTAAAGACAAGTATTGTAAGGCCTATCTATAAGAAAGGGGATAAATTGGATATAAATAATTATAGGCCAATTATTTTAACATCAGAGATTGGGAAAATATATGAGCGAGTTCTCTTAGTCTGGATGCTAGAATTTTTAAATAAGGAAAATGTATTTTGCCAGTTTCAGCATGGATTTAGAAAGGGGTTTTCAACTACAACTGTCGTTATTGATTATATCCATCAGGTCATTAGTTTATTAGAACAAAATCAAAAGGTAGGCACACTGTTCTTTGACCTCTCAAAGGCTTTTGATAGCGTCAAGCATGATCTCCTTCTAGCTAAATTAGAAGCTTATGGAATAAGAGGAATAGCTTATGAAATTTGTAAATCATACTTGATAGACAGAAAGTAGATAACTGAAATCCATGTTAAAAGTAATAAGTGCTTGTCAAAGGTAAAGTCAAAACAGGGAATAGTAAGATATGGAGTACCTCAAGGGTCAGTTTTGGGTCCCTTAATGTTTTTGTTATATGTTAATGACATTAATCATCCCACAAATTCCATGTTACCATCATACGCAGATGATACTACAGTAAATTTTTGGGGGGCTTGTAATGTATCTTTAATGGAAACAATTGTTTTGGGTACCAATGAAATATTAGACTACTAAAAGGAACAATCTCATGTGTAATATGGCTAAAACAAAATTTATGAAGTATGACCTCTCAAAAAGAGAGCAAGTGGAACAGACACTTGTGATTGAGAATAAAAACTGTGAATAAATAGACACACATAAGTTCTTAGGAATATGGATAGACAGTGGGCTAACATGGACACAACACATAGATAGTATATGTAACAAATTAGCAAATCCATTTATCTTTTAAGATTGTTTAAACACACATTAGGTATTGAAGAATTAAAAATGATTTATTATGGAGTTGCTTATCCTCACCTACATTATGGGATTGAGGTGTGAGGAGGTGCAGCAAAGGTGCAAATGAATAAGTTAATGGTCCTACAAAAGAAATGCATCAGAATTATTAGTAATTTAAAATTTGGGGAATTTTGTAGGAATGCTTTTAAGGAACACAACATGCTAACAATTTATTCTTTATACATATATAGGACTGTACTGTATATACAGAATAAGAATCCTACCAAAAATAATGATATTCATGGGTATAATACAAGAGGTAGCATTAATTACCATAGATATAAGTCTAATAAACAAATTGTATTTAAGGATATAAATGTTATGGGAACAATTTTGTATAATAAATTACCTATAGAAATCAAAACTGTAAGAAAATCTAACTTTAAAACTAGCTTAAAGAATTATTTGATTAAAAAATGTCTGTATTCTCTGGATGAATTGTAAATATGTTGTACTGTTTGTAAATGTAAATATTTCAATTTGACAATGTCTGAAACTTGTATTCAGGTCTATAGACAGTAAAGTATATTATTATTATTATTATTATTATTATTATTATTATTATTATTATTATTATTATTATTATTATTATTATTATTATTTATTATGATGAATGAAATGGGTGATATGATGTTCAAATGAGCCCAGGGTCCATAGAGCTTAGTGTTACCAGACTTCATCTTTCAGGATAAAGGAAAATTCCAGAAAAAATAATCTATCTAGATAACTCACCCTGAATGAGATTGGAACACAGGGCCTCTTGCACGTGAGGCAGTGAATTTCATCTTATAACTATCAGTGGCACTCGGACCATCCCGAGGTTGAGAATGGAAACAAGACTTCTGAAATTAGTCCCTTATATTTAAAGTATAAGTGATGTAGAGCTACAACTGATTCTACAAATATAAAAATAAGCTTTTTACTTATATACATAACAATGTCAGATGCACTTTAAAAAAGGTTGGATTCTGAAAGCAACCATGATTTTCCTAGAAACATTTTCCAGTTATTTTGTGTATTAGAATAGTGTACTACAACTTAAAATATCTGAATTTAAAAAAAATAAAACTATTACAAGGGAACAGTATTGACTCAACATTTTGCCACTGTACATTAAAAATTATAGTGCTAAGTTCAAACTATATGCTTAAAATATTGTTTGTACTATGTATTCTATTTGCAAATACCAATATTATTTTGTTCATTAAAAAGTTACCCAATAAGACTCCCATTAAACATGTATGTGTCAACCTTTTTGAATATATTTTATATATGTTCACAATGTGAGCATCTTTCTTACTTTTTCAGAGGAGCGGGATGGTGAGTGGCGCGAGAGCTTCCAGTCTCGCGGTATGAATGAAGAGGAGCTGCTGCGAAGAGCGGCTGAAGAAAGAGCCCTTATTGTTAGCCGCTATCAACGTGGTCGAGAAGAAGGAGCACAAATTGATCCTTGGGAAGATCCAGCTTTTGAAATATATCATGTCACAGATCGATATGGATTTATTCAGTAAGTAAAATTGGGATAAAGAAGAGGCTGGGATATAAACAGTATTTAGAAAATGTTATTAGTAATCAAAGCACTGTTAGTAGTTTTTGTGTATTTTGTACATAAAAATGTGACACAGCACTACACTGCTGTGTTGAATAATTTATAACATTCAGTTTGATTCGTCGTATGTTTTTGAGAAATCATTGATTTATCTTTCTTTGTTAACATTGTGTAAGTTTCATCAAGTTTCTTAAAATGATAGGCGAAGTTTATAACAAATAGTTATATTTTATATAGTATTGAAACACAATTTATTCCCCAGTGCACATTTTTTTAGACTTAATGGGAGAGGATAAAAATAATTGTAAGTAAATAAAAATTCCTTCAGACGAACCAGAAACAGAATATGGTAGCTTTGGCTTTGAAGCCACAGGCTGACCATTAGACTTACAGAAACTGACTTGGGCAACATAGTTGTAAATATAAAAAGAAACTTACAAATTAGATGAAAAGTTGTGTACCCATTCTTTCTTGCTCAGTAACTCTTCCTTTCTCCTTCTTCTTTTTCTTCTTCTGCAGCTGATGCTGCTCTTCCTCCTCAAACTGTTCTAAGAAAATGTTGCTAAGCAGGTGCATATATTTTTTCTGATTAACCAATAAACACAAATTTTGGAATGTAAGAAAATCAATTTTAATTGTTTACAGTGACAAGAGACTACCACAAAAAGCTGACCCACAGGAATTGCGTCAGCGGCAGGTGGAGATGGAACGAGTCAAAAAGTGGCTTAAAATGCTCAAGAATTGGGATAGTATGGCTAATTCAGAAAAGCTCCGAAGACGTATCTATAAAGGAATACCCAATTCTTTACGAGGGCAGGTATGGAGTCAATTGCTGAATCTTGCCACGGTGAGGGATGAGCAGCAGGGAAAATATGAAGTAAGTTCTAAATAAACATAAAATTTAGAGCATGTGGATTTCTGGACAACCATGCACCAAGTAAATTATATTATAATTTTCAGGAAATGCGCCAGCTGGCCTGGCGTTGGTCTCCAGATATCCGACAAATAGACCTGGATGTTAACAGAACATACCGTGATCATATAATGTTTCGCGAACGATATGGACTAAAACAGCAAGCTCTCTTTAATGTTTTAGGAGCATATAGTGTATATAATTTAGATATTGGTTACTGCCAAGGAATGTCTCAGATCGCAGCACTTTTGTTGATGTATCTGAATGAAGAGGATGCATTTTGGGCTCTCTCAGTGCTTGTCTCAGACAAGAAATACAGTATGCATGGTGAGTGACAAGATTTTCTCTACCACTTTTGATTTATAGCTTATCTAATAGATTGATATAATATATAGAAATTGAAGCTGCTAATAGTAAGGCAACACAAATTTTATAACACAGTAAATACTTATTAACACTTCTTCATTTATCTATTTATATGAACTCAAATGAAAAGACATGGTTTACAATCAATCAAATACATTTTCAGCTTCCTTTTCTTTGTTGACACTTATGCCATTATGGTTATTGCCACTAAGATAATGGATTGTTCATTTCTTTTACCTTCCACTGGAAGGAAAACAAATTTGTTAACAGAATAAATTGGCTGGCTGCATTTCAAAAATCATTATATAAATCTCTTTTGTCCTGTACCGTTGTCTATGTATACAATTAAATGCGTTAATAATTTAACCTCTGGATTTATTTCATGATTAAATGACCAATTGCTAATCAAAAGGGCTACAAACCTGGAGATAGAAACTTACACAGATGGGAATAAATGTGAAAAAGAAGAGGCACCAGTAATAGTTTATATATACAACCAGCCAATCCATCATATCAGATATAAATTGCATCCTGAATATTCCAATAAGCTGAGCAGTTGCCAATCCTGAAAGCACTGGAAAAAGTTATGGAGACAGAAGAACAAATTAGACCAGATAAAACCACAGCAATACATGCCGATAGTAACATTACCATGGACCAGCATTAGCTTTACTGGAATTCAGTATGGTGTTATACATGATTGAATCCTGTCAAATTTGGCATTTATGTGCATACATAGCATTAAAACTAATAAATTTGAATGTATTAATATCTCATTTATTAAAAAATTCCTCTTATCTATAAAGTACATTTATGCCTGACCATGCCAAACTTTAGTATTTATACGGCTGGTAGCAGTACTTTAATGTTCCTCATTAAAGTACACCTGTTCATTAAAGTATTGGTATTCGACCAATTTAGAAGTGGCCACGTAACATTGTGAAAGCACAAGTATTGATTATTCTCGTTTCGATCGACAGCGGTACTAGCGCCAGTTTAGAAAAAAGTCAAGATGTCTGACACTAGTAACATGACATTGAACTTACACCCCCAAAAATTACGGCAAAAGCACTCAATGTTAGCAATAACTTGTTGCCACAAAAGTCAAGAAAGATGTATGAGAAATTCTATTCACAGTTTATGGATTGGAGAATATCAAAAGGTATAAATTCATTCTCAGAAAATGTATTCCTAGTGTATTTTGAAGAATTGTCTCAAAATATAAAATCATCATCCTTGTGGACTCCGTATTCTATTTTGAAATCAACACTCAACATTAGGCAACAAATTGACATACCTAAATACTCAAAACTGAACAGCTTACTAAAATGCAAATCAGAAAGATATAAAGGGAAAGAAGCCAAAACATTTGATGACCTGATGAGTTAAAACATTTATAAATCAAGCACTTGATATTAAATACCTCATGATAAAAGTAAGTTTCTTTTTTAATGTTACCAATGTTTTGTTTTAATGTTTTTAGGTTTAAACTGTGTCACATGTTAACAGCTGTTTATAGGGAAGTAATCAATATTTCTGCACTTGTGTACTACCTACTATGTCACACTTTCTGTGCTTTAGACAAAACAATAACAATTGAAAATATCACTCAAACCAGAAATGAATACTTTGAAATGAAACATTTAATTTAGATACATGATCGAGCATAAACAGTCGTATGAATATATACAAATATATTTGTAACAAAAAGTTCACTTATAAGAAATGATGAAAGTTTTCTTATAAGTTGATTAGGATCACAATTTTATGAAAATTTTATTCACATCCTCAACCAGAGCCTTAAAATAATAAAAATTCTGGCATTTATCAATTTAATTGATAAATTAAATCATAGTCCTGACTTTAAGGTCCAAAACCTTAGCCTATGTACAGCTAGTGTGAAGAAATGATTAATTTCCATCAATTAACTTAAATAATAAGAGTTAAAATGATGAAGCCTGGGATTTAAGTACTCACAATAGTAAGTTGCTACAAACTGTGTATCTCATATGCGAGAGCCCCTAGTGGTTTATTGGGGAAATATGAATCAATTGGAGAATTTAATGTCAGGACGGCACGTTGGCTGTGGTAGCTCAATGGGTAAGAATGATTGGATGGAAACCAGGAGATCCATGGTTCAAATCCCAGCCATGGCATTGAATTTTTCAAGTTGACTCTATCTGAGTAGAAATAGATTTTTACTAATTTTTACTGCTAATTAGTCTACATGTCTAGTAAAGGATAGTGTTTTGTCCAGAATGATACCAAGTAGCTGTACTTTATCAGCACTATTTACGGATTGATCGTCAAGTATAGTTGTAGAGACACTAAGAATCAACAGCCACAGGGCCCTAATAAATTTGGTAAAAGGGACATTGCACATACCAACAGCACATAACTGGTAAATGCATTTCACTTGTCGGTAATCTGGGGAATAAGGTCGCTGACAATCTGACTAAAGAAGCTCCACCAATACAAATCTGGAGCAGGCCTACATCCTATATTAAGAGCTCAGTGAAAAGCGACCTGTGAGAAGAAAACCTAGACAAGTGCAAAAAGGAGTGGCAAACTTCAACCAAAGTAGCAGAAACCAGAAAATTCTTTTCAACATATAAAGCAAGACAAAACTGAAGCTGGTCAACAATTTAACACCAGTGATACAGGACATAGAAAGCTGAGTGTATATCTGTCAAAGTTTAAGATCAAGGTGTGTAAAGAAATTCAAAGTGAGTCACATATTATGGGAATGCAACCTGTTGAATAATGAGACATCAGAACTATGCAGATGTACAGGGTGCATATAAATGAATATCAGGTTTTTATTTATTACATTAAACTTACAGTTATAAATGATATGTCAAATGAAAAAGCAACTCAAACAGTTTTGTTTGTTGGCACCAGTACGCATGTGCGTGCAATGTTTCTGCCGCAATCCGATTGACAGCAGTAGTAGCAAAGATGGCGACTAGTAAACAGAAAGCGTTTTGTGTTTTGCAGTTGGCAAAGAGCAAATCTATAGTTACTGTGCAACATGCGTTCTGCATTAAGTTCGTTGGTTTTTTTTTTGGGGGGGGGATTTACGTCCTTCAATGTTAAGTCATATCGGACGATGAATGGAATGGGTGAAATGATGCTCAAATGAGCCCGGGGTCCATAGAGCTTAGAGTTACCCAACATTCGTCTTTCAGGATAAGGGAAAACCCTGGAAAAAGCCTTATCTAGGTAACTCACCCTGACCGAGATTCGCACTTGGGACCTCTTGAACGTGAGGCAGACATGCTGCCACCATGCTACCAAGGCGGGCAAGTTCGGTTGTGATCCTCCTAGTGATAACAACATTCGTAGGTGGTATCATCAGTTTGAAGATACCGGCTGCCTTTGTAAAAGAAAGAGCATGGGACGACCAAGAGTAAGGAAGAGACTGTTTGAGCGAGTGAGGGAATTGTTCACTCGTAGCCCAAAGAAATCAGTCCGGAAGGCTAGTCGTGAATTACAAGTTCCTGTGTCGACTGTTTGAAAAGTTGTAAGAAAACGCGTACGGCTACGTCCTTACCGTTTACAGTTATTACAGGCTCTAAAGCTGACAGACCACAGATTACTTGCCAACTTCGCAAACCACGTGTTATTTCATGACGATAACGATTTTATGGATCGTGTGGTCTTCAGTAATGAATCTACATTTCATCTTAGTGGACATGTTAACACTCATAATGTGCGCATCTGGGGCTCAGAAAATCCTCACGAGATGGTACAAATGCAACGAGATTTCCCTAAAGTGAATGTTTTTTGTGCCGTATCCTGGCGAAAAGTTTATGGGCCTTTCTTTTTTGGTGAACCTACTGTAACTGGCACTTCTTACCTTGATACACTAGAGCAATGGCTCTTCTCTCAGTTGGAAGAAAATGAGCTAGAGAACTTCATTTTCCAGCAAGATGGTGCGCCACCTCACTGGCATAACTAAGTACACGATTGGTTGAATGTTACTGTACCCGAGCGCTGGATAGGCTGCAAGGACCCCAATGACAGAGCTTGCTATTCATGGCCTCCACGTTCTTCTGACCTAATGCCATGCAATTTTTACCTTTGGGGCTTCATCAAGGATCGTGTGTATGTGCCTCCGCTGCCAGCTGCCCTCCCTGAATTAAGAAACCGGATTGAAGCAGCTGTTGCTACAATTACTGAATACACACTTATCGATGTTTGGGAAGATCTCGGCTATAGACTTGATGTGTGCCATGTGACAAAGGGTAGTGACATTGAACATTTATAAGGTTCTTGGTAAAACTGTTTGAGTTGCTTTTTGATTTGACATATCATTTATAACTGTAAGTTGAATGTAATAAATATTATAAAGAGTTAAAACCCTGATATTCTTTTTTATACACCGGAAAAAGGTGTATACCGGAAAAAGGTGGGCATACATTGTACATCAATTAAATAATGGGCAAGTATACTACATGTATACTACAAGTATTCGGCACATTGGCCATGGTAGCTAAATGGCCAAGAGCAACTGGATGGAAACCAGGAGATCTGTGATTCAAATCCCGGTCATGGCATTGAATTTTTCAGTTTGACTATCTCTAGCCTATACACGTCTAGTGTGAAGGAACAATTAATTTCCATCATTTAACTTGAAAATATACTACAAGCAGAAAATAAGAGTTATTTTAAAAGATAAAATACCAAAAATGATCTGCCGCAGCTGATTTATCAGTTTCTATTTATTATTTTTAAAAAGAAAAAGGTGCCGAAGATGCAATTATATGATTCCAAAATATCCTTTATTTTAATGTATATAAGCAGATAAAGTGAATAAGTGTCATAAAATATTAAAGTGTATAATGAGACTGTTCATTTTTTTATTGTATGTCATAATAGACTTGAATGCAGAAATGGTTTGTAGTTAATCAGATTAAGGAAGGCACTAAGAGGAGCTACAGTCCCCACCTTTAATTAAACAAAAAAATACAGCATGTATTATACTTGAGGTTATGAGGTGGCTTAGTTTTATTAAAATCAAGAACCAGCATTTTTATTTCTGTCCTATTTACTTAAACCGTTTGAACATCTGTTTGTTGAGAATCAAGTGATTGAATATATCATAGTAGTGAATCATACATACATCAAAAGATGCTTCGCTTATTCAGAAGAAAAAGAAATGAAAGAGAGAGACAAATGTACCTTATATTTACTAGTAGCATTAAGCTCTGAAACAATAGGAGTTAAACTGAGCAACAGGACTACTAAATATTATGTATACAAGGCATGTTTATGTAATAAACAGGGCAAGAACATTAGACACCGAACCTAATAAGTTTGCTACGCCAATATCATAGAATTAGGTATGTTTACAAAGAACTGAGGGTGAGAGAATGACGTTAGTAGAGTACGCTATATCTGATTCTGACCTTGAGTACACACAGTCAGTCGATGACAACAAACAGAGACTCTTGACTAAGCATGTATATATTAATAGTATGAGAAACTCCCTAAGCTCATTCATTCTCTCTTTTGTGAACAGATACACAGGCCTATTTAAATAACATTGTTTAAAGTTTAATTATAGGCATTAATTTTATTGCAATGTACAACTACGTGCATTCGTAAATTCTCAAATTTGAAACTTGTTCTATTGTCTGACAAAATATTTTTGTATTAAGAGAATGTTCTCTGTACACCACCCCTAAAGCAGCACACATTTCAATATTCGAAGTCTCACCTCAGACCCTCCCTTGGAACGTGAATGTACATCAGGACAGCAGTGGATTGTGAGGTTCCATAGGTCAGTGTCTCGCAACCTGCAGCCGCCTCATTTTGGTGTCCAAAGTTCCTGCACTAGTAATAAATAGTAAATTAATGTTTACATCAAAAAATGATTGTGGATCACTTAAATGATGCTTGAAAATATAGAGAAATAAAAATTATGACTTCATTTCCCTAATTGTACATAAAAATTGAAGTTATTGACACTGAAGCAACATTAATATTGTGACTTCGTGGATTGCGTAGAATTAAAAGTCTTGTTTGCAAAAATTTAAAAACACTCTTTATTGCAGTAAACAGTAACATATTTGTATGTCCCAGTCATATTTCTAGAATGCAGTAGACCTCCCAAGAAAGATCACGGCGGCAGAAGAAAGACGGAAATATCCAGACATGTCTCTGTCTCTTTCTCTTTCTCTGTTTCTATATTTCTCTCTGCAAGTATCCAGCTCTAAATGCCACTCTGTGTCTCTTTCTTTCCTGCTGATGCGCGCCCGGCACTGGCTTGTTGTGGCTCCAACACAATAATGCGATCGGTGACAATATTATAACACAATAGTTTGTGACAACTTTACTTGTTTGTTTTAAAATATAAATTTTATTTGTATTTATTACTTTAAAATCAATGACAGAAGTTGTGTCACAGAACATTCATAGTATTATGAATAATGCATTTTGCTAATTGGTAAGGTAGGTTTAAAAAGGCCTTAGTTGTTCCTTAATGGACTGCTGGATCCATCTCTTGTTAATGTGGAGGTTAAATATGCTATGTAGATGACACAGTAATGTAGATTTTGGCTTGGAAAGATTAAAGTGTAGAATAGGAAGTACTTACGAAATAATGCCATGAGTCATGAAGTTTTAAGCTGCAATGAGAAGTTTTTCCTCTGTCATGTTTTCTTTTTTGGGGGGAGGGTTTGGTGTTACAGTTAAATGTCATTGATAAATCATATTAATGTTTTAAATGCATATTAGATTTACATAGGATATGTATCAGAAGTTGAGCCGTGCTTTTCTCTGTATGCTCTGTGTACATGTGCAGTTGTGGCATTTGAGTGACCTAGTCAGCTTCACTGTAGTGTCATGAAAAGATCACAGTTGTTTTATTTTTTATAATACTTTATCCATTATTGCAGAAATATCCTGAGGTTGGTACAATGTAATAATAAGACATTGAGCACAGTTCAGCAAATATATGATCTGTCATTTTGACAGTTGCTAATTCTTGAAGTCATCAGAATAATTAATTTGGAATTATCTTGTGTAAATGTGGAAGCCATAAGGGGTTTATTGCTGCAATATCTGCTTCTTTTTGTCCATTCTTTTCTCAAAAGCCTGTAGTCTTTGGATTGCAGCCTTGCAAAAAATTGAACTTTTTGCATTTACAAAGTAACAACGTGTACTCTTATATTTTAATACAAGAAGAGAAGAGTCAACATGTTATGTGCTCACATTTACATTACAATGTTGAAAATGTATGTCTGCCAACACTCCCCATATGGCAACTACAGCCTTTGGGATAACCTCGCCCCACCACATGATGACCGAACCCATTTCACAGGTCAGAAGGTGGTGTCCATTACCTCCAATGACAGGGTGATAGCGAAGATGACAGTGAGGTGAGGGAACCTACAGTTTTTACCATGGACTTCGAACCACGTTGGGCATAGGGGACACTTCACATAAGCTAGTGAAGGCACAGATAGGGCCAGAGCCGGGAATCAAACTTGGACCCTCAGAACGAGAGTTGCAAATGAAACCACTGCGCTACCCTGGCGCCCATATTGAAAATTTAGAAACAGACAGAAAAAATTCAATGTAATAGCTGATATCTTCCACAAATCTTCCGGTTTTGTCTACTTGCTCTAACCAACTAAGTTACCATGGCAACATGCTGGCACAAAATTAAGTTCTCCAACTGTCTTGTATTTTTATTGATACATAACAAGGAAATTTCAAATTCATTTTCTTATGACGTACTGAGTAGTGATTTACAGTGTCTTAAGCACTGTAAGTCGTGGATTTCATACCTTAACCAACTATTAGATGCATTATACAAATATAACTTCACTTAACTTAAGAAAATGATGTTAATTCTTCTTCTTCTTTTTTTTTTTTTTCCTAATTGAAAAAAATTTTGAATTTTTTTTTTTTGTAAGTTAAGTTTTTGTCACAAATTTTTATATTTGTATAATATTCATTGCTTCACTGTAGCTAGCTTCATTTTCTACGTAATTATTGTATCCATCATTGATAATTATTCTTTCATTCAAGGACAAGGTTAGAAAGGTAAAATCAGACTGAAATAAGCAATGCTATAGTCAGGATTTGGATCGCAGATCTTCCGATTTATGTCTGGTTGCTCTAAGCAGCTGAGCTATCATGACAACTTGTTTGCACAAAATTAAACTCCATAACTAACTTGTATTTTTCCTGGGACTTACAGTACTTGCAACATTGTAAGTTGCCATTGGTTCTTATCCCACTGGGAATATAAAATCTTGGAGTTTATCAGAAAAAAAAATGTGAGTCATTTGGAGAATTTAATGTTATGTTGCCATGGTAGCTCAGATGGTTAGAGCAACCAGATGGAAACCGGAAGATCTTTGATTCAAATCCTGGCTATGGCATCAAATTTTTCAGTTAAATTCTAACTTGGCCCCACATATGGATGTGTAAAACAACAATTAATTACAAGGAGGATGCAATTGTCAAAATAGTTTGGGGATACACAATTCCTCAAAATATTTCAATGAAATGTAAGTGTTGAATTTATTAGCAAGTTCATTGCCTCAGGTAAACAACAAAGAAAGCAAAAAAAGTAACTTAGCAAATGAAAAGTTTTAACCACCTTTAAATAATGAAATGTTTTAAAATGTATTTACAGGTTTCTTCATTCCTGGCTTTCCCAAGTTGTTACGATACCAGGAACATCATGATAAAATAATGAATAAATTCCTTCCAAAGTTAAAGAAGCATTTGGATCGCAATGGTGTTGACACTGGGATTTACACATTGAAATGGTTTTTTCAATGCTTTTTAGACAGGGTATGCATTTTTTTTATAGATTTAAACCATATATATCATTAAAGTAAGTAATTGTGACAAACTTTTATAATTATCAGTTGTATTAAATTATCACCACAAATATATTTTTCATAATATTTATATGTTAAACATAAGATTTGACATAATAACATTAAAAAGATCCTTTTGAAATTTGGTACTATCTAAACAAGTTATTTGGATGCTATTGAAATGTGATTTAAATCTTAATTTGTTGTTTGAGATTCAGCATAGTAAGTAATTGGATATAGTGTAGAGCTCGGGAGTTCTTATTTATGCTTTGCTTGCCAGTGGGTGCTGTATTTCCAGTTGTGTGATTTGGTAGAGCTGCTAAGAGAGAAGAGAGAAAGTCAGGAGATGCAAAGTAACTATACTGGATCCGTATATGCACTTTTATATTACTCCAGGCAACACAACTCCTGCTCAAGTGCAGCCAACCATGCGACTGCAGACAACAGAGGAACTATCTTAGTCCCGGCTAGTCATTCTGAATAGAAAGTGCACATATTCGGAGGTCATTCTAACCAGCTTTAATAATAATTCAGAGCACTAACTAATTATTACCATTAGATTCAACATATGTTCATCTTATATTCATCTTTGCAGACTTGTAGCCAGGGTAGGTACTTGTGAATTTAGAAGTTCCAGTTTTGAATCCCATAATGTCAGTTTTCTTGATAAGGCATTTCCAAACATTTCTTTAATGTTAACAGTTGAATGCAACTATGAGTTGTTAAGGTCCAACTTCATTTATTGTTACTAATCATTACTTAAATCTGGGCAATAAAGCTGCATAAAAAATATTACAGTTTATTATTATTATTATTATTATTATTATTATTATTATTATTATTATTATTATTATTATTATTATTATTATTATTATTATTATTATTATTATTATTATTATTATTATTTATTATTATTATTATTATTTATTATTTATTATTATTATTTATTATTATTATTATTTATTATTATTATTATTATTATTATTATTATTATTATTATTATTATTATTATTATTATTATTATTATATTATTATTATTATTATTATTATTATTATTATTATTATTATTATTATTATTATTATTGTTATTGTTATTGTTATTGTTATTATTATTGTTATTATTATTGTTATTATTATTGTTATTATTATTATTATTATTATTATTATTATTATTATTATTATTATTATTATTATTATTATTATAATAATATGCTTTCATGCATGGAAACAAAAGACAAAGAAGTTAGCTCGTATATCTTTCAGCACAAGGATGTCATAGCAACAAATGAGAATTAAAGGTAATTTTCGGTATCTGGTGTTTACTGTTGAACAGCGGTTTTGTCTTTCAGTCTTCAAAGGCTTTTAATGTCATGGAGAAAAGGAAAAGGAACTGTTATATGCTGGATCGGAAAGTAAAATTCATAGGAGAGGTGGCACTTAATAGACACAAAACCAAAACCTTATTTGCTTCCACTGGGAGTACTAAACTGACAACGGAGCAGAATGGACATGTGTTACAGTTGTTTCCGTGGAAGTTAGGGTAAAGGGACTAAGTGTCATGGCAGCTGCAAAGCAGGTGGGAGAAGTTATAAGAAATAATGGTTTGCCAATGAGATTTAAGCAAGAATGGAGGAAGTGGGATAATATGGAATTTGAGATTAAAACTAAAGAATTGGATGAGATAAAAACAAAGATGGAAAAAATGGAAAGTATGGAAGACTTCTGAGAAGATACAACTTAATAATTAACTTAATTTCTGTGGTAGAAAAACAAAAAGGAATTGGAGCATTTCAAGAGATACAGGAATTGTTAATGAAGAGGCTAGCCTACGAGAAGCCTACGAGAGACACTATTTATATTTTGAGCCTAATAATTAAAACAAAGTAATTTCTAATTGAAAACTGCTTTATTGTTTTTAAAAATATTCTCATTTATAATCAATACACTTTTGCATCTGTTCGAACCATTTGTCAAAGCATTTATTTCAGTCTTCTTGAGATACTTCCAAAACATGGTTTTTGAAGGCATCAACAGCTTTTTCTGCAGATGAAAATTGTTGTCCATGCAGTTTATTCTTGATGTTCAGGAACAAAAAGAAGTCATTAGGTGCCAAATCAGGAACTGTATGGTGGATGACCCATCAATTACATTTTTTGAGCCTTCAGATACTCTGTTAGACGAGATGTGTGTGCACTCGCATTGTCTTGAGAACACAATCCTTAATCGGAAAAACTATTTGTAGTCGATTTATTGATACTTCATCACTTACATTTTTATATTATTGAGGGACTAGTTTCGGAAGCCATTGCCTCCATTTTCAACCTCTCTCCAACTAGCATCTGTTGTCATCTGCTCTCCTCTCTTTGGCGGTGGAATTATGAATTTCTTTGTCCAATTATCTACTGGTATGATTTCAAAGTTCATTACTCGGTCCTTATTTTTCCATATGAATATGTTCTCTCAGGTTGTCAGTTTATTTTGGTTGATCACTCCTTTTAATAATTTTGGATTTGGATCAATGTCATGATTTTCATGCCAAAAATGAAATGCTACTGCTCACTTTTCTTCTTGTTTCATTTTGATGTTTTTAAAGTGCTCTTTGACTTAGATTTGTTTTAGTTTGACCTATATATCATTTTTCACAATTCTTACAACTTATTTGGTATATTCCGAATCTGTTAATTGATGGGATTTCGTCTTTTGTTTTTGAATTTAGCAATTTTAAAACTAGTGTGTAGTATTAGTAGGTGCCAAGATGATATTATTTTCCTTAAAGATCTCTTTGAATTTATTAAATGTTTTGGGGTAATATGTGAATGCACTGGATATGCTGTTGCTTTCTTTTTCTGTTGTAAATGTGGTTGCTTCCTTAATGATTTTCTTTGGTTTAGCTTTTCTAATTTTCTTAAAAACCAGACTTTTGTTGCATCCATTTTCTTCTGCTATGTGTAGTAAGCTTAATCCATGGGTATATTGACTAGTCTGTGTGTAAGACAGTTTATTATTGCATGTTTATGTATAACTGGGTTGTAGCTATTATTTTTTATGTAATTTTCTGAATGTGTTGGCTTCCTGTAAATTCCAAATTTTATTTTTGTGTTATTCCTGATGATTTTAAGATCCAAGAAAAAGAGCTGTCCATTGATTTCCTTTTCTGTTGTGAATTTGATGGTCCTTTCTTGCAGATTAAATAATTTTAATGCATCATTTAAATGTTTATTAGGCACTATTGCAAAGATGTCGTCAACATATCTATACCAAACCTTGAAGATCCTTGGGAAGGCCTTTTTAATTTGTGTTTCGAGTGCACTCATAAATAAGTTTTCCAAAAGAGGTGCAAGTGGATTGCCCATTGATAACCCCGATTTCTGCTTGTAGTGTTTCCCATTAAAGCTGAAGAAGTTCTGTTCAATGCATATTTTTGTTAGTGAGATGTATTCTTCTACTTCTACTGTTTCCATTTCTATTGTAGTTAGCCATTTATTTATTAGTGTCTGTAACTTTTCTGTTGGTATGCTTGGGAATGAAGGTGTGACATCAAATGAAAGCAGTCTGTAATTTTCGTCCAAATTTATATCTTTGAATTTTTCTACCAGTCTAAAGAGTTTTTTAAAATTTGCCCTTTCAAATTTTGGGAAACTATTGAATTTATTTAGTAACCATTTGGCCAAATTATATGTGGGCATTTATGCTTCTAGTGTGTATTGTTTAACGCCCACTTTTACTACATACGGCACTGCAGGCGGTGACACTGATGATACATGAGATGAACATTGAGCACCGGTGGAATGAGATGGCGGGGGTAACTGGAGGTCCCGGAGAAAACCTGCCCCAGCGCTGTGTTGTCCACCACAAATCTCACTTTACAGTCGCCTGGGATCGAAACCGGGCCGCCTTGGTGAGAGCCAAGTGGTCTAACCACTGAGCCACGGCACGGCCATGCTTCTAGTGATAGGTCTTGTGCCTTTTCCTGTTTTGTGAATTTTTGGTAGCCCATATACTCTTGGTAATGTTCGATTATCTACTTTAATTTTTTACAATTCTTTTTTGTTGATTATTTTGCTCTCTTTTAAAGTTTTATATGTGGATTCAATGCAGTACTTGAAAAGGTTAGTTTCTACTCTTTGGTAATTATTGTCTTCTAACAGGTCTTCCATCCTCTTTGTGTAATCTGCTTTTTCTAAAATTACTAGTTTATTTTCCTTATCTGCTTTAGTGTAAATAACGAGTTTCTTTTTAAGGGCTTTTATGATTTGGTTATTAACGTTAATTTTATTTTAATTTTTAATGTGTTTTACTGTTTTGGAGCATTTGATTTTTACTATATTTCTATTTTCTTCATTTAATGTTCAAGATGTTCAATCACTTTAGAAACATCAAAATGAAACAAGAAGATAAATTGGCAGTAGCATTTCATCTTTGGAACGAAAATCATGACAGTGATCCAAATCCAAAATTATTAAAAGGAGTGATCAACCAAAATAAACTGACAACATGGGAGAACATATTCATATGGTAAAATAAGGACTGAATAATGAACGTTGAAATCCCATCAGTAGATAATTTGACAAAGAATTTCATAGTTCCACCGCCAAAAAGAGAGCAGATGCAACACACGCTAGTTGGAGAGAGGTTGAAAATACAAGCAATGGCTGCCGAAACTAGTCCCTTGATAATATAAAAATGTAAGTGACGAAATGTCAATAAACCGACTACAAATAGTTTTTCCGATTAATCTGTATGTCACTGTTACTAAATTTCTCCAATCATGCATAACATGATGCTTGTTCGTTTTGCTTACTTCACCGAAGACTTTTGGCAAACAAATCGTTTTGCACCGTTCGGCTTTGACTTCAAAGTGCTTTGATTGTGAACAATTTCTGTTGGCTTTGCTTCATCTTGAAACACTCATACAGTTGACAGCTGTTTACGTTCTGGCTCATATGCATAGATGCATGATTCGTCACCTGTTACAATCTTATATACGTCTTTTGAGGCACTACCATTGTATTTCTTGAGCATTTTTGTACACCAATTGACATGAGCATCTTTTTGAGATTGCATCAAATTATGTGGAATCCAATGAGAGCAGACCTTTTTCACGGTTAAATAATCATACAATATTTTATATACGCTGGTGGAACTAATGCCTAGGGTTGCCTCAGTCTCACAGTATGTCACATGATCTTGCATTATTAGTTTTTGCACAGCATCAATGTTTTTGGGCACAATTCACAAGTTAATTCCATGTTTTTGTTGAAACACAATTTTCAAGTGAATGCAAACAAAACAAATGATGCTCTATTGACAAAATGTCTGAAGTAGATTATGGCCAATAATGTCAAACTTTCCATTGGAAACGTCAAATGGCACCTACAACATTCAGTTGCCAAGGCTCAAAATATAAGAATTCCCTCGTATCCTCATCTTTCAGTCTACTGTTTTGACTATTCCTTTATCTGAGGTGATTGACTCATGTTTCATCCACAGTTATGATTGATGCAAAATGTTGGATTATTGCTGCAAAACATTGCCAAACACTAGATTGAAATAATTTCCAGTTTGAGCAAATTTGGCACCTGTTTTAAACATTCCTTTCTCATGTCCAAACTTTCAGTCATTATGTAAAATGCAGCACTTTTTGAAACTTCTACCTTGTTTACAGCTCATGTACTTAGTGATGGTCATCCAATACCATTTTATGGACTTTCTTCTCCATTTTGTGACATGGGCACCACATTTGTTCGACTACTGTGATATTTGACTTAGCAGCTCATATGGTGGTGTTTAAACTCTACCACCCAATATTTTACTGTTGTAAACAAAGGAACAGAATCTCCTGGAGTAAAATCTTATTCGGTTGTGATATTGGTTGGGCGATGAAAGCCAGCTTTCAAATAAAAATATTGATCACATAACAATGGCCAGTTTTTTGCATGTTTACAAATTCACTATGTTCACATTGATGGCTACCAAATAAATGCTAAACAATTTATCATCTTCAAACTTAAGCTTAGGGTCAGTTCTTTCTACCATAATAAATTATATAATTACGAGGCATGTTTTTTAAGTCAGTACCGTTTTGGAATTAAAAAAAGACGTGCATAGATATCGCAATAATTTTATTTTTACATGAAAGCCTGTACCTTAATCTACTTTTCTACATAATTTCCGTGAATATTGAGGCACTTGTCATAACGTGGCACCAGTTTTTGAATAACCTCCTCTTAAAATTCTGCCGCCTGACGTGTTAACCACTGTATCACAACTGTTTTGACTTCGTTATCATCTTGAAGACGCTGACCGCCCAGATGCTTTAAGTGCAGGAACAAATGGTAGTCGCTGGGCGCCAGATCAGGACTGTATGGAGGATCATCTAGAGTTTCCCATTGATGAGATCTTTGGTCCTATTAGCCACTTGTGGACGGGCATTGTCATGCAGCAAAACGATACCCTTACTCAACTTGCCATGTCTTTTGTTCTGAACTGTACGGCGCAGATTGTTCAATGTCTCACAGTAAGACGCTGCTTTGATTGTCTCATTACAAGGCAGAAACTCCACTAGCAATACTTCTTTTCTGTCCCAAAAAACTGTGCACATGATTTTCCGGGCAGAAATTGTTTGCTTAAACTTCACTTTTGTGGGTGATGATGAATGCCGCCATTCCATGGATTGTTGTTTTGATTCTGCTGTGACGTAGGCCACCCATGTTTCGTCACCAGTAACAATTTGGTCCAAAAAATCTTCACTTTCATTGTGGTACCGCTCAAGGAAAGTCAATGCACTGCCTAAACGTTGGGTTTTGTGCAAATCCGTCAGCATTTTTGGAATCTAACATGAACACAATTTCCGGTACTTCAGGTTCTCGGTCACAATGTGATACAAAACACTACGAGAATATTGAGGAAAATAATCACACGATGATGAAATTGTAAAGCGTCTGGTTTTTCTCACCTTTTCATCCACTTTCTGCACCAAATCTTCAGTAACAACTGAAGGACGCCCACTCCGTTCTTCATCATGCACATTTGTGCGGCCATCTTTAAATGCTCTCACCCATTTCCTTACCATTCCATCACTCATAATGTTTTGTCCGTAAACTTCACAGATCTCACGATGAATATCGATTGGTTTTACGCCTTTAGCACTAAGAAATCGTATGACAGCCCGTACTTCACAATCGGCAGGACTCACGATTGTTGGAGGCATCTTAAACATTCAGTAACCAACGTATACAATGAAGAATCAGACTGTAATGGTGTCAGTGCGTAGACAAGAGATGTAGGTAACCAGCACGCATGCACGGAACGCCAATCGTAGCTCTGCGGTGGCGGAATTGCAAAACGGTACTAACTTAAAAAACATGCCTCGTATAATGATTCTCCTAAGAAGGGATGATTTGCTTTTGCAGGAAGTGAAGTTAAAATTGGCTTTGTTACTAGAGATAATTGTATTGTTTATTTTTTCAGAATGTCCCAATGAGCTAACAGTTCTAATCAGGGACTAAGTGTTTATAATTAAGATGGTTAAACAGGAATTTAATAAAAAGAACATGCAAAAAATAAAATTGTGTACATCAACATCTTAATAAGTTAATTTATAAATGTGACTTATAACAAATATTAATCAATTTTCATAGATTTTTTATGAGTAAAACTAATTAGGTATCTTAACTATTTTTTTTCATTTATATTTTTGGTAGCACTATCAATAGATCTAAACTTTGAATGAATTTTAGTTAATTGATGGAAATTAATCATTTCTCCACACTAGCCATTTATAGGCTAAGGTTTTTGATGGATAGAGCCAACATGAAAATTTCAATGCCATGGCCGGGATTTGAACCATAGATCTCCTGGTTTCTGTCCAATCCCTCTAACCCATTGAGCTACCATGGCCAATGTGCCGTCCTGACATCAAATTCTCCATTTGACTTGTATATTTCCCCGGTAGACGACTAGGGGCTCTCGCATCCGAGATACACCGTTTGTGGCGACTTACTATCGTGAGTACTTGAGTCTGAGGCTTCATCATTTGACTCTTATTATTTTAGATAATTGATGGAAATTAATCATTTCTCCACACTAGCCGTTTATAAGAGTTAAATGATGAAGCCTGGGACTCAAGTACTTACGATAGTAAGTCGCCGCAAACGGTGCATCTCGGATATGAGAGCCCCTAGTCGTCTACCGGGGAAATATACGAGTCAAATAGAGAATTTGATGTCAGGACAGCACGTTGGTCATGGTAGCTCAATGGGTTAGAGCGACTGGATGGAAACCAGGAGATCCGTGGTTCAAATCCTGGCCATGGCATTGAATTTTTCATGTTGACTCTATCCATCAAAAACCTTAGCCTATAAACGGCTAGTGTGGAGAAATGATTAATTTCCATCAACTAAAATAATAAGAGTTAAATGATGAAGCCTGGGACTCAATACTTACGATAGTAAGTCGCCACAAACGGTGTATCTCGGATGCGAGAACCCCTAGGGGACTACCGGGGAAATATAGAAGTCAAATGGAGAATTTGATGTCAGGACGGCATGTTGGCCATGGTAGCTCAAAGGATTAGGGCGACTGGATGGAAACCAGGAGATCCGTGGTTCAAATCCCGGCCATGGCATTGCATTTTTCATGTTGGCTCTATCCATTTGAATGAATTGTTGACATAAGTTTTCTTTGATAAAGTTTTGCAATTCTTGTGATTCCTTGCAACAATAGTCATGATATGAAATACTTGATTCTTGCAGTTTTTTGCTTTTATTGTTAGTATTATTATTATTTTTATTAACAGTTAATTGTTTATTTCCTGGTACATGTACAATTTTTACATGTTTACTGTTCTTGCCCCAGAAATGCAGGTTTTCTTTTTCTACAAGTTTATTATAAATTGTGTTTTATAGTCCTACTCTGTTCATTTATTCCTTCTGTAAAGGTATCTTGTTATTTTAGGTTTTCTAGAATTCTGTCTTTTTCAGATTCCCTTCACTTTAACCCTGAGAGTATGGGATGTTTACTTATTAGAAGGAGAACGGGTACTAACAGGAATGGCATACAACTTGCTCAAAATGCATCGTCGTAACTTGTCACGCCTTGGTATGGACGAAATACTGCAGTACTTGCAGGTTAGCTTAAATTAAAACATATTATACTCTATATATCTAAAGTGAAAATTATGATCAGATGCAAAGTGTCAGTTTTATTTTATTTCAGATTACGTTTGCTTATTAATGGATTTTGGGTATACTGATTAAGGCTGAACTTACTTTATATGAAACCCAGTTCTAAGTAATTCATATTTATATGTGAATATTTAGAAGTCCTGGAAAAATTTTAATTTATAAACATGTTAACAGAACTTTAATTATATGTAATGCATTTATACATAATTTGCTGTTATAAGTATTATATTTTAGTGAAATGCAACTGAGTTTTACGTAATTAAATGAACATATGGCTTATGCTATCTTAAAAGAAAGTAGAAACACATTTTCCTTATCACTGCTGACAAAGATCCAAGCTGAACGAACAGTTTTCAGCTACGGAAACAAAAGAAAAAGACATTTGCTTTGAGTGCAACAATATTGTAGCAACAAACAAGATAATTTTTAATAGTGATAATTTTTGGTATGTGGTGTTTACTGTTAAATAGCAGTTTAGTGTTTCAATTCTCAGTTGCTTTTAATTAGCCATGGAAAATCGAAAAAGGAAGTGTTTATGTGCTAGTTCATATAATTTTGGAAAATGTTTGAGTGGAATTTTTCCCTTTTTACTGTACTAGTCATCTACAGCCACTTGATTTGGTTATCACTGAAATTTCCCAAGTTCATTAGAGAAAATGCCTGGCTCAATATTTGATAATACTTAATTGATGCAGGAAATGAAAATCTTGCCAATTAGTCACTACAAGCCATGAAATTTTATTTAGGCTGCCTTGAAGCAGGTGCCATCCTCCACAATGAAACACTGTTTCTTTAAATCTGGTATCTTAACCCTTCATTAATCGCACATGTATCTGTGAGATACATGGCCTAAGTTTGTTTCATTATTATGGCAATAATAAGAGGTAAGGGCTTGCCGAGCCAGGACATCTTCCATCATACCTTTGTAATTGTTTCCTGAAAGTTTCAACCATTTCTTCCTAATGCTAAGTTTGCAAATTAGGCATCACGTGTGTGCTGTTGAATCCATCAGATACATCACGCCAACTCGTGTTATAATTATCACCACTATCGGATCCAACCATGTCATTGCTAGAGAATGCTGATATGAGTGGTTGCATTGTTGCAAGGTAGAATGAGTGTGCCTTTCTTTATTACTGTGAATCTTAAATAGGTTTGAACATGAATCAAGTATATGATTTGGAAAATCCTGAGGTTGTGGAGGAGGTACACCACCTTATTTTCAACGATGATGCCCTGTCGATTGAGGATAATTTTGTAGAAACTGATTCCGAATATGAAGACATAACTGAAACACGATCTGTGGACATTGATACAGATCATGATGTTGATAAAGAGGAAAGTAATAAAATGCTAGAAAATGATAAAAATTACTATTTTGGTGAGCACAAAAGATACAAAATGATAACGATGAAGATATTGACGGTAATAATGATGATTAATAATAATTAATAATAAACAATTAAAATAAGAATAATAAGAATAAACTGCCTGGAGTTGTGGGGAATGCCAAAAATATGAAAACTGATTTTGACTGCTGGAAACTTTTCGTCAGTGATGATATTCTAAATATAATAGTGCAATACACCAACAGGCAAATAGATGATTTCAAAATGAAATATGAATGTGAGAGTGTATTGCAAAGACACAGACATAATAGAAATGAAAGCCTTATTGCTGAGAAATGCTTCCAAACCATTATAAGATTCATTTGTTTTAAAACAATTGAAAACAGATACTTAAACACAATTAACGTCATATGTATCCAGCAGATATATTGCGACTAACGGCGTCACGGAAGTTGACACGCCCAATGGAAGAAGCTGCCTCTGACACAATGGTGATACTACCGATAGTGATGAAGTTGTGCCTATGAATGAGCTCTACTACAGGGTGCCTATTTCTGTAACTTTGTGCACTTTGATGACAATCTAGCTGTTTGTGGGGGACTACAAGATGAGATATTGACATGTGCCAAAAACATGGGGATCGAGAAAGTGGATCAGGCTTCAAGCGACATGGACAATAATGGGAATAATATTGAAATACCTAAAGTGAGTTAAGTGTTAAGTACAGTAAATATGTGTAGGCGTTACATTAGTCCAAAAAGTTGTTGGTGTTTCCAGATATGGAATTAAACCTGGTATATCACATCATAAACAAGTTAGTTCCACCTAAAGCAGTTGATAAATTCTGTCTTTATTTCTATACCAGGCTCTCAGTATCCTCTAATTGAATTGGTGGAATATGAATAGGAACATTTACTCTGTGGCACAGTTCTTATAACTAAAGCAAAGCCTTTTGGATATTTAATATTTTTAAAATTGTGTTCTTTATGTAAAAGATGTGCATTATAAAATAAATATGGAATGCAACATTTATCAGTAATAAATATACATAAAATACCAAATACTTCCAAAAGAAGGTGCGAAGTTAAGTTTCTGCCTGGCTGGAAAGATGGCTGCATTGAATTTTGTTCATGTCATAGTTGGAGAATTGCCTTTTCAGGCACCAACAGTAGTTCACTAATGTTGTAATGTTCACACATTTTCTCCTAGAAGAGGTGGAATCCATTGTGAACAGTGTATCACTGCAGAACAAGTCTAAAAATATAAAACAACTAGTGATGAATCTTTAGCAGAAACTGCATTACTGATTACCACAATTCATAGATTTTTTTAATTAATTCTAGAGATGTAGGTTTCTAGAAACATCTTGCCATGACTCGGAATATCGAAAGGAGTGTTAAAGCCTACCAGTCTTTGTCAGTCATTCGACATACAGTGACTTTAGTGGACAATAAGAAGCTACAAGCAGTGTTAAGTTGGTGTGTGCAACAGAGACATAAGAAACATTAGTTCTATGGAAAAGGCTGTGTTTATTTTGTGCATTTGAAAGTAAGTGTAAATTAGCGCTGTAGTAACAGTTTTTGTGAGACATGAAATGAATTTAACAAAACCTGGTGGTGTTGTTATTTTGTCACAGTATCACAAGTAAAAATTCTTTATTCAAGCAATATTTTTATGCAAGCATTTCTAGTTAATTTCTAACAACAAGAATAAGAATACACTAAAGTAATTCACACACAGCACAAGTGTTTGAATAATCTTTCAAACTGTACTGAACAACTGAACAAACTGTAGCCTGTACAACATGAACAGAAGGCAGTTGACATTCATATTTGATGAATGCAGCCTTAAGCAGGTCATTTATCATTAGTGAGTTAACAGAACAATACTGAACTCGCTGCAGTGCAAGTGAATCATGATACTATCATGGCTGGGTTACAAAACTACTGCTGTATAGTTCAGTGCATGTAATATTGTCATATTAAACCCAACGGTCAAGGTATGAGAAAACAATTTTAATTTAGTATTGAAATTTAAGTGTTCTCAATGGTGTTTTAGATATTGTACACATGAAGGAATTGTAAAGAATTCAATTCAGTATCTCTTAAGATTGCAAAACATCTTTCTTTCTACAGCTGTTATTCTTTCATGGTTAGTGAGTCTACATCAGTAGCTTTGAGTGCATTGATTGTATTGAATCTTTTAAATTTTAGAATAGTCTTAATAAACCAAAAATATAGTTTTGGGAGTTGCATTGTTACACAACTACTTCATTATCCCCCCCCCCTTTTTGAGGGGGTGGTACTTTTTCAGACATACTGCTTGCCTCTTCAGCTGTCTTGCAATTCTAGAGAGTATGTAAAGCATGCCCCAATATACATGAAGATAGTAAAATTTACTCCAAAAGTAATATTTAGAAATAAATGCTAAGAATGTCAGTGAAAAAGTGTGTTGTACACCAATCTTAACAGAACATTGATTTATATGCCTTTCTTGAATGTTAGGTTCCCTTAAAACATAGTACAGTAGAACCCCTTTATAAAAAATTTCTGAGAAACTTAATATTTTTCTTAAATAGCCATTAAAAGCAGTTTCATGAAATATATGTGGTAGTTATATTATGAGAAAGAATAAGAGAATCTGCACTAAACAAAAGGAATATGTTTGGTACATGAAGGAAAAACATTTCTGAAACTGCATATGTTAATTTATAAGAATTTTACTGTTGAAGCTGAGGTTAAATACTTCAGAATTGGAAGCTGAATTTGGAAACAGGCTACACTTTATAAACCTTTACTTTTAAACTAATTTAATGACACATAATTTTTATGTACAAACATTCAAATTTTGCTTCTTGAAGTACTTCAAAAAGTTGGTATGGTTCTTCTTTTTCAGTTGTCTTCCAAGAACAAGAACTAACTTTTGCTCGATTTGGTTAAAGCTGTTAATTAGGCCCTTGTCTATATTGATGATGAAAAACACAGCCTGACTGCATCCAACCCCACCAATGCAATAGCAAAATCCCTTTTCCTTCTTCCTCATTTTGAGTGTTTTTTCTCTGATTATATAACTCTGCAATATCCATCTGTGATGCCGAGATCAAGGTATCATCACAAGTTACTTATTCTTCAAAAGTTACACCATCACCTTGCTTTGGTATGTCCTCCAATCTTCCGCTATATCAACGTTATGCCAGGTTAAAACTCTTACTTGCATGGAATGAATGTGTATTGTTTAACGCCCGCTTTTACACATACAGCACCGCAGGCGGTGACACTGATGATACATGAGATGAAGATGGAGTACCGGTGGAATGAGATGGCGGGGGAAACCGGAGGTCCCGGAGAAAACCCGCCCCAGTGCCGTGTTGTCCACCACAAATCTCACTTTGCAGTCGCCTGGGATCGAACCCGGGTCGCCTTGGTGACTTGCATGGAAGAGTATGTCCAATCTCAACAGTTTTTGAATTTACAAATAATTAAGGAAGAAGTTTTTCATTTACGTCACTGTAAGTGCATAACAGAGGATCTTCATTGCTTTGCCTCCATATAATAGCTTTTCTCACAATCATCATTTTTCATTTGGAGGCAAATTCAAAATGATATCCATTTCATGACACGAACATACATGCTTTTGAATGAAGGTCATGAGGCTTGTTAAAATGATCAAACCCTCCATTTGACACAAATGTATAATTTAATATTTCTTATAAGAAATGTCAATATTAATAAAATACATTAAAGAAGCAAAAATAATCAGTACACCATTATTACACCATAATATCATTCAAGTCTAACTTAATGGAGATTTCTAAAGCTTTTTCCTGTAAAATATGTACTTCCATCATGGTGATATTCTCACTTCTTTTTTTTCTTCAAATCACTTCATTAATATGCTTTGTAATTCACTGAAAGATGGAACATTCATATTTGTTTGGTTCTTGATCCCAGAGCTGTGTTGCATCTTCTCATTCAAAATGGCATCCAAGCTTCAAAATACCAAACAGCAATTAATGAGCCATTTCTTTTCATGTCTGACATCAAGATATTCAAATATTCAACTCCACATCTTAAATAACAGTGATTGTTGAGTTTAATGTCTTTCTCTTGCCAGCCAATACAAAGTTCAACATTATTACTCGAATATACAGACAACTGCAGCTTACAGTACAACACATATTTAGTAGACGGCTCATATGACACATCGAACCCTTGTTAGTGTGGAAAGAATTAACATGAAGTGATGCCAAGCATTCCAAGTTTCTACATAGGCAATGCCAGTCATTTGCTAATTCCTACACTGTTACTGAATCAAAACGAATTTAATTATAGGATTAATATTTAATGCTGTTTTATGTGAAATAAGATAAATTATTTCCAACTTTATACAAAAATTTAAGGTTTGTATTCAAAGTAATATCCCTAATTATAAATAAGAAAAAATTTATAGAATGTAATTTTTCAAAAAAAAAATTTATTCAATAATTTTTTTTTTTATCATTTTATACTTCTAGGCACCACCTTTAAAAATAAAGTCAAATGAAGTGAAAAGAAGAAGGATTTTATGTAAGATTTATTATTGTAGGTACGTCTTGAAAAGGATTTCGGTTTTGATGATGACACTGCCATGACAAATTTGGAACGTGCCCTTGATGAGCTGAAGAGAGCCAAGTTGGATTACCCAGGACTTCCTCCACCACATGAGTTGCCAAAACGCCCCTTTGGACTTTTTACCGAGCCAACCTTTGAACATAAAGTTGGACACAGAACTAGTGAATTTAGTGCAGCAGAACAAGCAACTAAAGAAAGTGTAGTGCTTAGGAGAGATGCTGCTGTAACAGAACTTTCTACTTCGGCTGTGGCAAACAGCACCAATGGTCATCAAAGAGATTCACGGGTATCAGTAGAAGGAGGTGGTCTTGGTGGTAAGTTAATCCTAACATATCTCTAATATCACTTTCTAATGGAAATGCTGTGTGATAAATATATTGTAATTGTTTAAGTTTAATATGATATTTGTGTTTATCAATCTTTATTCGGTTTAAGTGTACAGTTGACATATTATATTTGTTATCTCTTGAATATACAGTTTAAATGCTATTATTTTCCCCCTAAATTTTGTATATATTGAACTAGAATTTTGTATTTTATCATCTTCATAGATACTGCATTGTTTGAATACCAGGATATAATTAATATGTACATTATCGCTCGAGACTTTATTTTGTGCATGCTTTACTAAAATTACATTTCCATAAAGTTGCATTTCTGCCACTAAGAGACAAACAACTATTAAAATACATTTTTTCTCTTTGACAAGAAAACAACTCTTAATTTTTTAAGAGATTCTTAAAAGCACTAAGATAAAGAGTAATAAAAAATAATTGATATATTTTTAAACTAAAAAAGTGGTTTTCAGAAGTTGAACATTTGTTTACATTTTTCTTATACTCTTTATATTTCTAAGTTTGTTTGTTTCTTCATCTGGCTGATAGGCAAATCTTGTATAACATATCCAATATATTTGTGCTTGCATGTAGAATGCTTTTTAAAAGTTGTTAATAGAAGTAAGGTTCCACATACTTCAGCTTGCTTTTTCTTTGCTTGCACTTATATTTCCTCTCCTCACCTCTACCCGTATAGATATAGTGTACATTATGATATTTAAAAATGTTTTCCCATTTCTATTCCCTTTGCTTTATTATGGGTTCATTTGTTACGTTGTACATTAATACTGAATGCTTTAATTTGAGAAAAGTAAACTATGACAGAATAAAAATGAAAAATTAGAAGTAATTTCTAACACAGTGTTTTTTTTTTCCCCCGATCAAGAATAAAACAGACTAAGAGAATGAAAGACAAGTAACATAAAATTAAAGAAAAAGAGTAAACAAACTAGTTGTTACACCTGAATAAGGTAATCAGTTTTTATGAAATTAATAAGTAATAAGGGAAAATTGTTTTTTAAAAAAAATATAAAGAATCGTATAAAAATTGCCAAAAGCATTGTCATTAATCCATTCATGAGTAAACGAATTTGGAAAACTGAATCATACTTGAAAAGTTCATTCCCATTGCTACCATATAATTTTGAGTCAAACTAGTACTCCATGCTCCATATGTTGCTAGTGTTTACCTAGAATGGATTTGTTAGGAACTTCCAACATCCTCAGCTAATGTCAGCTGTTGAATTTTGATTGGGTGAACTCCTGGTGGCGATTGAGCATCTATATTGGTGTCCTGATGAATTTGAAGTTCAGGTTCAAATGGATGCAACAGCTTCCTAAAATAGTCCCTCAATAATATAAAAATGTAAATGACAATGTGTCAAAAAACTGACTACAAATCGTTTTTTCAATACATTTTGACATCACTGTATATTCCTCAAGTCACGCATAAAGATGTCTATGTTACATTGTTGCAAGTCAGTAAAGCATATACCAATTAAATTGTTCAGAATATTACAAAAAATGATAGAATGAAATTTTGAAACCTGACCACAAGAAAATAAGCCAGTTTTCCACAACAAAATACTGAGTCAATCAGAAGAGTAAAAATATGCATTAAATCAAACAAAAAAGATGTGTGATTATTGAAAACATTTTAGTAGTGAATGGTATGGTTAGATTAATAATTTTATCTTCTTGAAAGGCTTATGTGATTGCTGTTTACTTTCTGGTATACAAAACAGAGATGTTTAAGGTACCATGAATATACATTTACAAAGTCCATTTCATTTGAGGAACTTAATTGTAAATAAATACAAACAAGCATTATCCAAGAGAAGACCACACCTGCCTTGTAATTATTGCGGCTCTTCTTTCTAATATGCGACGTGGCGATTTTTTTCTAATTCCTTCATATTTGATAGAGTCAACATGAAAAATTCAATGCCATGGCCGGGATTTGAACCACAGATCTCCTGGTTTCCGTCCAGTCGCTCCAATCCATTGAGCTACCATGGCCAGCGTGCCGTCCTGACATCAAATTCTCCAGTTGACTCACATATTACCCCGGTATACCATTAGGAGCTCTCGCATTCGAGATACACCATTTGTGGTGACTTACCATTGTAAGTACTTGAATCCCAGACTTCATCATTTAACTCTTATTATTTTAGTTAATTGATGGAAATTAATCATTTCTTCACACTAGCCGTGTATAGGCCAAGATCCCTGATAGAGTCAACATGAAAAATTCAATGTCATGGCCGGGATTTGAACCACGGATCTCCTGGTTTCCGTCCAGTCGCTCCAACCCATTGAGCTACCATGGCCAACCTGCCGTTCTGACATCAATTAATTAGACTGTAGAGCGTATTTGCATCCCATATTTTGTTGGGGCATATCGTCATCTGCATCTCATTCGTTTCCACGTTGATCATTCCCAAGATCCAGTTGCCCTCTATGACGCTCCCACGATGAAACTTGCGCCATCCTATTTTGCATTCGTTGATTTGAATGACATGGCCGGGACTGCCAATTTTCCCCCTTGCAGTATACTTGGTGTCATTTGACATCATGCACACTTCGCGGCAGTAGCCAAACCAGTCTGATACAGTCTTTGAGCTCATACATGTATTTCCTACGTAGCATTCCATTATTGTCATGTCATAGGATTGTTTATGTGCGAAGCAGTGCATGAGTAACAAAATTTGACCGGGTGATAACCTAGCCTGTTCAAATCATGTTCCTTTGCACACTGACAATGTCATCTATGTCTGGGTCATTTTTGCACAGGTTGGCTACAAGTTTTACATATCCTTCTCATGTTGGCTGCAACACGACAACCGGCTGCTTGTCTTCTTGCGCATGCGTATACGTGCGCCTTTGGACTTAGAAAGTATTCTCGCGTCGCACAAAAGAAAGTTTCTCCATTATTGCAAACTGGTTTTTCTTCTAAGGTAGAATCAGATTGAAAACACAACTCCATAGCCAGGATTTGAGCCATGGCTCTTCTGTTTTTCATGCTGTTCTACTATGGTAACATGATGGTATGATGTTGCTTATCTCTAGTGTTGATGGTAGCATGTCTGCCTGACATTCAAGAGGTCTAAGTTTGAATCTTGGTCAGGGTGAGTTAACTGGATAAGGTTTTTTCTTGGTTTTCCCTTATCCTGAAAGACAAAGGTCAGGTAACTCTAAGCTCTATGAACTCTGGGTTCATTTGAAGATCATTTCACCCATTTCATTCATCGTCCGATATGACTTAATGTTGGAGGACGTAAATTTAAAAAAATGTTGATATGACATTCAATTCCCCAAATGACATTTTTACTGGTGGACCACAAAGCATTTTCAAATTAATTTTTTGAGATGATATACCCCAATGGCAACTTACGATCTCCTAAGTCCTGGTTTTATAATTAATCCAGTTAGGTTAGTCAATTAATTTAATGTTTTGCCAGCATGTTGCTATGGTAGTGAGTGATAGAGTTGCATAAGGAAAACCGAAGATCTGTTTCTATTTATAAAAGCAATCAGTGAAGCTGCTATGGTAGCGCATGATAGAGCAGCATAAGGAAAACTGAAGATCCATTTCTATTTATAAAAGCAATCAGTGAAGCTGATTGTTTTAAATAACAAACTGTGATAAGCAAACTTTTGAAAAGTAAGAATCTGAACTGAAAAATTCAATGCTATAGCCGTGATTGGAACCACAGATCTTCCGCTCTGTACACAGCTGCTGTACACTGAGCCACTATGGTAACATACCCATTTACCCATTTTCATGTGTTGTGGGTCAGCAAACAGAACAGTACATACTCCTGGCAAATTGAATTAAATATCAATATAACCCATCAAATTCCTACAGTTTACAGCTGCAGCTATGATGAAAATAACCACCTTTAGATAGGATATTTATTTTTTTTCTAAAGTTTTTCAAGTTTTAGAAAATTGTTGCTCTTCAGATCATCTTCCAAAAATGAGTCAATTTCTGACCGACGTTTTGTTTTAGTTGTGAAATTCTATTCTCCGATTTTGTGTAGCTTCTCTTCAGTAATCTTGTCATTTTTACTGAAAATGGATTTTGTAATTTTTGCGCAGTATGAGTGGTTTTGGGCATACATATAAAGTTCATTACAACTCATCTCATAACTCCCATACGAGACATTGTTTTCACATGAAAATCATACTTAAGGAACCCAGAGACTGAAACTTTGGGCAAAAAGTTATGAAGTGATCAAATTCTAGATTTTACATATGAGGGTGACTCAATAAGTACCCATATTTAAAAATAGATGGTATTGCTAAGGCAAGTTGGTGTTACCATTGAGTACTGTTATTTATTTCATGTCATCAGAATAAATTTGCTTCTTATTCATAGGTTACTTTAGATTTGGAAGATTTTTTGTTAGTCATTCAATGTGTTTTTAATAAAATGGAAAAAGTGCAGTATTGGATAGATAGTCAAACTAAAAAATTCAATATCGTGGCCAGGATTTGAATCATGGGTCTCCTGGTTTCTGTCCCGAAATCTGTGGTTCATATCTCGGCCATGGCATAGAATTTTTCAGTTTGATTCTATCTATCCAAAACCTTAGCCTGTACACAGCTGTGTGAAGGAATGATTAATTTCCATCAATTAACTTAAAAAAGTTTTCAGTATTGTTCAGTAATTACTTTTTACTTTTGAATGAGAAAATTTACAAATTGGATGCTGTTTATGGGGACCACCTTTTGCCAACTATGACAACATTTAGATATGGGTTCAATGACTTTAAACGTGGTGAAACATTGGTTTTTGATGAGCGCCCAGGATGCACAGCAAATGTGGTTAACAAACAGCTCATTGAAAAATTTCATGATTTGATCTTCTCACTGATTATTGAATGAAAGTTAGCAAAGTAGTAGAGGCCATAGGTGTGTCAACAGGAACAGAAATTCATGTTTTGCATGATTTGTTGAAGATGAGAAAGTTGTCAGTTGATGGGTGTCGTGTTTGTTCACATTGGACAAATAGGTGCAGCTTTCAACTTCAAAGTCTGTTTATATTTGGAGCTATTTAAATAAAATTCAGAAAACTTTTTGTGTCGGTTCGTCACTGTTAATGAGACTTGGATTTATCTTTATACTCTGGATACCAAGCAAAATTAAAACAATGGGTTCTTTCCAGTAAATCTGCTCCAAAGAAGACAAAGATTACCCATTGGCAGGAAAACTGACGGGGACAATTTTTTGGATGTCATATACCTTTTGGGTGCATACTGAATGACTTATTGGAAAAATGAAATTGTGTTGCTCCCACTCAGTCTGGTTCCCTTCAATTTCTTCTTGTTCCCATACATGGAAAAATAGCACAGGAATAAAATTTAGATCAAATGAGGTCAAGATAGATAGGGACACATATTTTGTAGGGCTTGGTAATTTCTATTTTTTGGAAAATTTAAAAAGATGTGAGTATAATTGGGAAAGTGTATATCCCTAAAAGGCGACTACAAGTAATTTGTATTTGAAAAAACTAACATCTTCATTCCTAATATGGGTACTTATTGAACTGTCTTCGTATAAATATAATTAAGATCAATGCTTATCATGTGACTTGTAGATTTTTGTGTTCTAACAAATTTTTGGTGTATTAACAATACTGAAATGGTCAGTGAGTATGCATTTAAAAATATGTATCAGTCGTCTTTTGCTTTTTTCTCCAGTATAAACATTTTTTTTTTAGATATTAATGTTTCTTACGTATCAGTTGCAGTCAAATTTTAGTGAAAAATATTGTACTTCGTAAGTCTGTTCATAACTCCAGCTACATTTTGTTATGATCTGGACAAAAACAATTTTAATAAATTGTAATTCAAAAAATCTCAAAATAAAAAAAGATAGTTAATATCTCAGCATGCATCTATATGATTAATTATTTAAAAACTATAGTTATAGTTATTTTGCTTCACTGTGGTGTTCCAATACAGTTAAATCTCGATATAGTTATAGTGTTTTACTTTTAAGGTTAAATGTATTAAAAACATATTGTATTAAAAACATATTTATGGCTTTACTTGAAAAGTTATATTGAAAAATATGTCTTCAGAATTCTCTGAGTATATGTATTAAATATTAAATAAAAGTAATTATCTAAGACTAAATAATATAGAAATTAATAGTGTTTCTTTGATCAGATGTAGTGCAATAATGAAAACTATGGCAATACTGAGTACAACGGAAACTGTTCAAATAAACTGAGTGAAAATTGCAGCTAACTGAACAGATGCAAAGACATCATATTTGCAAAGTCTCAGTGCATGAAACAGTAGTTACACTAACATGCAACTTGCCCATTTTCATGATGCAGGTGACAACAAAAATAGACCCAGTGAATAAAGGCAGTTCAGTTAAAGTTCATAGTTTGCTTTTAGTTTTCAGAAAGAATGAACAATTTATTTTTATAGGTTAGAAATCTTTTAACTTGAAACCATCATGTTTACATTTTCATTTTAAATTTATTTCTTAAGTTTAGTGGCCTATAAATAGCAGTTTATTGTATAATGAAAGAAGGAAATGCAGTGATGTTCAGCTTCCATAGAGTTTGGAGTTGCTCAAAAGTTGTCTTCTTAGGAATGAAAAAATTACAGAAAACATATTCATTTAATTCTCCAGGCACATACATAGCAAGGAGGGATGTGTGAGGAACATTCTGCTTTGTTATTCGACCAAACAGTGGTGTATGTTTGATACCCAGTTACTGAGATTTGTTTAAAATTACATTTTCGGTTTTGTAATTATAATTTTGACCTTACATTTTTCTTGATCTGCCATTTTTAAAAGCCCAATGACATAGAGTCAACATGAAAAATTCAATGCCACGGCCGGGATTTGAACCATAGATCTCCTGGTTTCCATCCATCGCTCTAACCCATTGAGCTACCATGGCCCACCTGCCGTCATGACATTAAATTCTCCATTCGACTCATATATTTCCCTGGTAGACCACTAGGGGCTCTCGCATTGATACACCATTTGTGGCGAATTACTGTCGTAACTACTTGAATCCCAGGCTTAATCATTTAATTCTTATCATTTTACTTAATTGATGGAAATTAATCATTTCTCCACACTAGCCGTTTATAGGCTAAGGTTTTTGATAGAGTCAACAAGAGCCCCTAGTGGTCTACCAGGGAAATATACAAGTTGAATGGAGTATTTAATGTCATGATGGCAGGTTGGCCATAGTAGCTCAATGGGTTAGAGCGACTGGACGGAAACCAGGAGTTCATGGTTTAAATCCCAGCCGTGACATTGAATTTTTCATGTTGACTCTATCAAAACCCTTAGCCTATATACCGCTAGTGTGAAGAAATGATTAATTTCCATCAATTAACTAAAGCCCAATGACATGCTTATCGGCGCATTCCCTCTTAATTCTACTGAGTCTACTATTGCCCTGTTCTGTATTTCTTCTTCTTCTTCTTCTTCTTCTTCTTCTTCTTCTTCTTCTTCTTCTTCTTCTTCTTCTTCTTCTTCTTCTTCTTCTTCTTCTTCTTCTTCTTCTTCTTCTTCTTCTTCTTCTTCTTCTTCTTCTTCTTCTTCTTCTTCTTCTTCTTCTTCTTCTTCTTCTTCTTCTTCTTCTTCTTCTTCTTCTTCTTCTTCTTCTTCTTCTTCTTCTTCTTCTTCTTCTTCTTCTTCTTCTTCTTCTTCTTCTTCTTCTTCTTCTTCTTCTTCTTCTTCTTCTTCTTCTTCTTCTTCTTCTTCTTCTTCTTCTTCTTCTTCTTCTTCTTCTTCTTCTTCTTCTTCTTCTTCTTCTTCTTCTTCTTCTTCTTCTTCTTCTTCTTCTTCTTCTTCTTCTTCTTCTTCTTCTTCTTCTTCTTCTTCTTCTTCTTCTTCTTCTTCTTCTTCTTCTTCTTCTTCTTCTTCTTCTTCTTCTTCTTCTTCTTCTTCTTCTTCTTCTTCTTCTTCTTCTCCTCCTTCTCCTTCTCCTCCTCCTCCTCCTCCTCCTCCTCCTCCTCAATTTTGCATTATTGTGTATAAAATTCATTCTGTACATTTCATAAAGTTTCAAATATGGATTTTATGGCTTCGTTCATTGTCTCACAAAAAAATTGATTTATGCTGAAAAAATGGAATTTTAACACCAACAATGTCATAAAATCTAAATATTATTTCACTGGAGATAATAACATCAATTTCAGTCAAATACTTTCAATTTATTTTTATTTTCCTAAGTATCAGAAAATGTTATTATACTTCTCTAAAAAAATATGAATGCACAATGCATTTATGTGAGAATTCAGTCAAATACTTTCAATTTATTTTCACTTTCCTAAGTGTCAGAACAGTTCTGTTAGGCTTCTCTAAAAAATGTGAATGCACAAATCAATTTAAAAAAAAATACATTCTACTATTTAATTCTATTATTTGAGAATCTATTTGAGCTATTGATTTGAGCTTTTGCACAATCATTAATGTGCCAGTTTTCAAATAAATAGTTTGAAATTAAAAAAAGTTTAGAAAATTCAGCTCCAGTGTGCTATAGCTGCAGTTAGTGCGGATATTGTGGAGGTGCATTAGGGAAGAATAAAGTTGTAATTATGCGGGAAGCAGTTTGCTATTGAAGACATTGCTCATATGTGAATTATTAAGAACTGTGCACATAAAACTCGATACCACTGCATGCATGAAAGAAAATGTAAACAGATACATACACTTCCTGCTTGCTATACATTCTTCATGTGGAGGCCTGTGAAATGCCTCCCAAATCTACATAATATGCATAAATGGAAGCATGTACAAGCTACCTTTACAATACAAAGGTTGGCTGTTTGTATAATACTCAAGATTTAAACTAAAATAGTTCTCTAGGAAGTCAACTCAGTACCAAACTATTATTGAGACATGAAATAGCTTTATTACTTCCTTGAAGCTTTGATGACAGTGCCCTACTAATTTCTCTGCAATTTGACTCTCAGACAGCAGAGGGATGATCAAATTCCTTTTCATTAACATTTGTAATAATATATAATTTTTGTTCCATGTTTAATTGACTGTAATTGTAATTACATATGAGTGTTATAATATTTATAAGTAATTTTTATGAATGCTTAATTAATATATTCTATTTTAATACATCATTTAAATAAATATTTCACTCAAATATACATTAAAGTTTATAGCAGTAGTACTACGATATAAGTAGTTCTATGCATAACAACTGTGGCTTCCATGCTTTATCTTTGATCATCGTATATTTGCTGTTTTTTTGTTGCTAGTACTTGATTGCATGAAGACTAACTGAAACTCTTCTGTAAGGGAAGGATGATGATGCAAACTTTTGTTTAAAATTGGCAAGTGGAAAAACTGGTAACTTAAATCTAATGAGAGTATTTCTTAAGTGATATTGCAGATCTTTTAATTTCACATAATTACAAGCTGGTGTTCCCTTACTGTATTGTTCTTGCAATGTTCTTAAGGTTAAGTTTTGAGAGACAGGACTTGGAAATTCTTGGGTTGGAATTATGTATTAATATTATGATGATTAGCATATTACAGTGAAAATTTGAAGTTTTTAGACTGCTAATATTTGAATTGAGGTTAAAGAAATTGATAGATAATATTTTTGAGTCTTGATTTTAAAAAGTTGTAACAGTTATTTGATCACCTATGTTGTCCAGTCTTTTGAAGATTCTGCATCACATGTCACAGTTTTCTGTTGGTTCAGGAAATTTAAGAGTGAATATTAATCACAGACCAACAGTCATAATGACTTTAAAAAAAAAAAATCTTGCACATGTAGCTAATGAGCACAGAGGATCGTAAATTGAACTATCTGGATTTAAAGGTGACTCTAAAGATCTTCTGCAGAATCTTTTTACTCATCCATTAATAATTTTAAGTGAAAAAAATTCTTCTTATGACCAGTCAGCCATGGGAATCAAAATATAAACGAGTGATAGAATGATTGCTACATTTTTTTTCTTTCAAAAAGTGGTTGTCTCAAAATCCTTTTCCAGAAAGTCAGCATAGTTCTTTTTTAATTTACGTCCTCCAACATTAAATCATATTGGACAATGAATAAAATGGGTGAAATTATGCTCAAGTAAGCCCAGGGTCCATGGAGCTTAATTAGTCTTTCAGGATAAGCTAAAACCCTGGTAAAAATCTTATCCAGGTAACTCACGCTGATCAAGATTCAAACTCGGGAAGTCTTGAATGCAAGGCAGACATGCTATCTATGCTACCAAGGCAGGCACATGAGTTTTGCAGAAGTTGTTACAGAGGATAAAATATTGTATAAAATCAGTATTTACTAATGCAGTATATAGTTTTGTATAAAGTAGCAACCAAAGGCAGCATAATAAGCATAATTATAACCAAAGCATCATTATATGAAGAACTGAATCTGAAGCATTGCTTCAGATAGAAATCAGTTGGTAGAGCAAATCACAACAATGAGCTTCCAATTCCTGTTTATAACTGAAGAATACTTAAATGATCATAAGAACTAATTGTTTATTTATTACAGTTATCCTGTCCTTTGGTGATAGATTTGAAGTAGAATAACAAGAACTTTCAAACATAAAGCTGAAACTTAACAAAATATCTTAACATATATTGGGCCATGAATTGCAAGATGTGTGACCAGCTGCAGCAAAATATAGCAAACTGTACAAATAATTCTGAAATTAATTTAGCAATACTATAAACTAAGTCTAAACTCTTTTCCAAGTTTCCAGATCATGGTCCATTTGATATTTTGATATCATGTGACATTTTACAGAGTCTGATCCAAGTATCATCAGTCTGTAGTATAACAAGCTTCCATTGCACTAAACTAGACTGCAGCAAACTATAAGTTCTCTTTAAGTGTTAGTTTTGATACCAACTTATTGCTGAATAAATCAATCACAGATAGAAGACCATCATTTGCATTATATAAATACTGTTTAGCAAATTTTATTTTGCAGTACCAGGAACCAAGTCATGTTAATCTTGCTTGTTTCCTCTTTCAGATTTAAGTTGTCGTGTTCATGACTTACAGTAGCTTCACAGTAAAATATGTAGCCACTGTACAAGGACTTTTACACCAACGAAGTAGATATGCATCATTCAGTCACTGTTGATCCTTTTATCTGTCCCAGTCTCTTATGTTATTTCCTGTGCATGTGCTTCTCCCTGTCATATTCTTATTTCTTAACCCCAAGGGGCGCTAGGGGGCATATGGCTCAAAATCTAACAACATAAAATGTCTTTTACATCTACCCAACTACTAATTATTATGGATTTCAAGAATGAATAAGCTGGTCCATGATATCCAGTGTACGTTGCATGACTCACTAACTTTATCATTTGTAGGTCTATTGTGAAATTTACCTTAAAGCTTGAATTGTCATTATTTATTCTCCAAATGAAATAACCCTATTTTACCAGTAAGGTATGTTAGGGTTCTAGTTAAAATAACACAAATACAAAGATCAAAATAACTGGACATGATAATAGTTATAACGACTTAAAAATTTGGCCACTGAAGTGCAACATTTTTCAAAGAATACATTAATCAACAGTGTTTGAAGGTCTGTATTACAATATGAAATATGTTGAATAAGATTATATATCTTTCTTGAATGAAGATCACATCTAAATATCAAATATTGTTGATAAATTGTTAATTTATCCGTAGTTTGTTTTTGACCTTATTGTATCAACAATTTTTTTTATATGCAGGACACTGTTGATGTTACAAGATGGCCACTATCACATTGTGTAAAGCCTCTGTTCATAATTCTGTTGTTATATCAAATATGGGAAAAATGTTTACAGTGATGTTGGCTGAAAGGACACAAACCTGGGCAGAGGTTAACCAAAGATTATCCCCATTTCAATCAGGTTTTAGGAAAGAGAGGCGAACAGTGGACAACATAATGTTATCAAAACACTAGTTGACAAATATTTACGGGTGAAAAGAGGTAGGATGTATGCTATATTCATAGATTTTGAGAAGGTATATGATACCTTCTCATTGTGGTATGAGCTGAGGCTTAAAGGATTAAGTAAAGGGATTGTAGAACTATTAATAGAACTATATCATGAAAATACTTTCTGTGTCAAATGTGGGGAAGAGGAGGTAACTGTTGAGGTGAATCAGATATGAGGTCATAGGCAAGGATGTAAATTGAGTCCTATTTTGTTTAATCTTTTTATTGATGACATCATGGATTGTCTAACTTTAGCAAACAAGCATATGCCAGTGATAGAAAACAGGGAGATCCTGGGCTTATTATATGCAGATGACTTAATGGTGGGATCAGTAACAGGAGTTGGCTTAACTCATGCAATAATTGAGATAGATATTGTAAGGTCTGGAGTCTTAAAGTAAATCAAAATAAAATTAAAATAATAGTGTTTAAAAATGGAAGAAATCTGAAAAGTGGGTATGGGAGGCACAGAAATTCAACTTGTGCAGGATTACATCTATTTGGGGATTAAAATAAGCATGAAAAGGAATTGTGAGTTACAGAAGAAGTGGGCTCTAGCTAAGGAGAGGTCAGCTCTGGGTTTACTGGGAAAATGCTTATAATAGCACCAAAGATGAAGGTATCCTGATTTGAAAGGCTATACTCAGCCTTAGTAGAGTCTAGGGAGGGATATGGGGGGGAAATATGGAGGTTCGAAAAAGGATAGGTGAAAATGGATATTGTATTAAGAACATACTGTAAATTTATGCTGGGCGTACCCTAGAACTCAGCAAATGTAGGAGTACTTTTAGAGATGGGAAAAAGTAGTGCAAAAGGAATGGTGATTGAAAGAGTGGTTAATTACTTAAGCTTGATTAAGTGCTGTCTCAGTTTTCAAGAAAAGCATCCCAATCAGGGAACCTGGTTGAAAAGAGTAAAAGAAAGGGTGGATTAGGTGATATATGGCTGCATAGACATAATTTAGCATGGGGAGTATGGAAAGTAGTTAGATCTAGATTCGAGGATATGGATTGTCAAACTATGTGGGCTGAGATGAAAGGGAAAAGGTCACTGGTTCTTTTAAGGATGTTTGGAACAGAATCAAGCTCAGAAAAGTATTTAGAATTCCGTAATAAAAGGGAAAGTGAAGCGATAGCATGGTACAGATTAGGGGTTTGGAAACTGACAGGTCTAAGGGATGTGTACTGCAAGGTCAATGTCCGATATGTGGGGACAAAGAGGATGGAGAGCATATTATATGGGAATGTGGGGGTACAGATGAATGGAGGAAAAAATTGATTGGGGAGAAGTGGCTGAGAAATAAAAGTATTGTAGCCATAAAGAAAATGTTTTCTGATCAGAGTCAGATTAGACAATTAGGAGAATTTCTATGGAAGGTGAAATCCAAATGGAAATGGTCAATTGACAGAAGTTAAGAGTAAGAGTCGACAATGTAAATTTTAGATCATAGGATGTATGAGATAAACAGTTGTGAAGGATTGGTAGCATTTAGATGTACACTGGATAAGTGACTTGGGTCATTTTCCAGTAGATGCAATCAATGTAATAGCTTGGCACTAAATAAATAAATACAGAACAACTGTACTGTGCATCCCTACAGTTTGATAATATTGCATGTTTTACGAGTTGTATAGAAACATTTACCTGCAACTCATTGCTAGAATGTACACTAATGGAATCAAGTGCTTTGTGTTTTTTTTTTTTTTTTAGATTTACTAAAATAAGTGTCTTTCTGTGCATTATTTTACTACTTGAATTATAAAAATGCAATTAAATTGTACCATAATAACCTATATCTTGGTTTTTATATGTGATAAAAACTGCCAAAGAGAGTATTTCGAGAAACTGTTATTTAGCATCTCAGAACTTAAGTGAGCTAAGCACCGCCAGTGGTCTTTGTTCACTAGCCTAATTTGCAAACATTTAAGCTGATAAAAATTGAACTTGCCAACTTTTCCACTAAGCCAATAATATTTTCTGTTGCTTCATTTTTCTGCTGATAGAGATAATTAAGTGTTCCATGTTCTATCATCCTTCCCTTGCCCCTCAGATTATCCTTAAAATTTACAGTAATACAAAAGTTGATTGATCCTTCTTGTATCCTCTAAGGTTTACCAGTTCCTACATGCTCCAAAGCCTACACACTACCTCGACACTCCATTTATCAAGCCAAGAAGTCTCCAGATTTGTTTTCCAGGAGGCACGATCATGAACCTTTAGAATTTCTCTCAGCACAACATGCTGCTTCAAGCTCCTTTGATTATTATGGTGACACCTACCAAAAACAAGCCACTTTAAATTCAGATGTCCAGCAGAGGTACCAGCTACCATCTTCAAGAGCTTCCCAATATATTTCAGTAAATAAGAATATCATTCCTTTATTCCAAAACCATCCTCTAGAAAAGCACGAACACCTAGATATCTCTCAAAAAGCATCCTACTCTTCTGCTAAGAAGCACGCATGAGCATGATGAGCAGAAATTAAGGTAACATGTTAGTTCTCTATTATTTTATGTTGCAGCTTAAAGAAATGTGCTGCATTAATTCTGTGATATGAATATAGAAGAACAATATTTTAATACCATCCAAAATTACGTTACTTGTAAATACATAGCCATAAAAGTGTAACAATACCTTAAGGAAATTATTGGGAAACAGTAACATTTATCTCAGTAAAATGTTTTTATATGAGTTCGTGGGAAGTAACTCTGAAAATTGCCTTCTTTGAGAGGCTGCTGTACAAACTGCTTATATTTTGGAGACTTGAAGCTTTCCCGGCGTTGATTATGAATGATTTTTTCGTGGGAGATCAGCCAGGTAAGTGCTAAATCGCTGTCCAAGCTTTTGATGACATACTCTGTTACCATCATCAGGGAACTGGATGTAAGCTTGCCGAGTTCGGTATTTATAGCTGTGCAGAAGCACCTAGAGACTGCCTTGCTCGCTGCTATAGGTTGCCACTGACCAATGTGCATTGAGGGGGGGTAGGTCAAACGGTTGCTGATGAGCGATAACCAGGTTTTGCTTAACTGAAGCCCTTCGTCCTTGTTGTTATTTTTATTAGTTTTAATGTACAAAGCTTCCTTTATGATTGTTATAGTAATTGCTGCACTTTTCTAGGATTTCTCTAGAGTGGAAATTCATCTTGTGGCCAGTATCATAACCATGTTGTGCTACCACGTACTTTTCCAGATAACACAGCCTGATTGTTCCTTAATCCACTCTTCTATAGTCTTCCTCGTCTGGCTGATGTATATTTTACCATATTCACGTGGTATTTTGTAGACACTGGGAGCCCGAAGACCTAGGTTGTCTTTGACAAAGCCAAGGTGTTGTCTGATTTTGAGGGGTGGCTTAAAAACTGCTCTTGTTACGTTTCAGTAATATTCTTGCAATTTTGTATGAGGCAGCACCAATGTAGGGAATAACGGCTGTGCTAGAAAACTCTATTTTCTCTTTGTTTTCCTTGGGTTTGCGGCGAAGCTTATTAAAAGCATTGTTGATTTCTCTGTTGGAGGACAGATTCTGTCTGAAGGTTTTCTGTAAATGTTGGAATTCTTCAGGAAGATTTTGTGCATCGGAAACCGCTATTGCTCTATGTATCAGCGTGGACAGTACAGTGTGTTTCTGTGCAAGGTGGTGGCAGCTTGTGCTGTTAAGATAAAGATCCGTGTGAGTTGGTTTCCTGTACACTTTGTGTCCAAGATGGCCGTTATCTTTTATGTAAAAGAGAAGGTCCAGGAAGGGTAGGCAGTTGCTCTGTTCGATTTCCATAGTGAATTTAATGTTCAGATGGATATTATTCAGGAAGCTCAAGAAGTCTGTTAGAGTATCCCTTCCGTTCATAATTCTTATACCCTTTTTTCCAGAATACTAAACCAAATCTCATTCTGTGGGAGATGTTTTATTTTATTACATCATTATAGTAATTATTTTTGTATAATATTCTTTAGATTCTTTGGACTCCTTATATCTGCATTTTTGAAATTTATTCTGAATAAACAGAGTAGTATTAAGAATCAGTAAGTTTGACAAAGCGGTGTGGTTAGGGTGTTTTAAGTTATAAAATAAGATACAGATAAATGCATAACTATTTAGATGATGTACACACAATAAAAGCAGGCTGATTCAGCAATGTGACACAATACAAACTCGCTTCTCTTGTTTATTTTCATTTTATTTAGTCTTTCCATGCTCTAGTAGGTTAATAGCTAGAACTCTATCGAGTAAGTTAAGCAAAAATGATTATTATGCTTCTACTAATGATACTTTGTGGCAAGTTTATCATCAAGGTAGATAAATGAAATTCAAAAGAAGCCATAATTAAATCGTGTCCTAAGTCAGCGTTATATATTGATACTAATACGAGACTGCAAACCTGTTTTGTATAACAAAAGATGTAACAAAACTGCAGAGATCAATGAGAGAAATTTCTTCAGGAAATAGCAAACCATTGAAAAATGATATTTATTATTCATGTAGAATTTGAGAAGGCCACACCATGGCTGAGTGGTTAGACTGCTTGGTTCTCACCTAGGAGGCCTAGGTTCAATCCCAGGAGACCGCAAAGTGGGATTTATATTGGAAAGCTTGGCGCTGGGGTGAGTTTCCTCCGGTTTCCCCACCATCATTCCACCAATTGCTCTATCATTCATTCATCCCTGGTGTTGGGTCGACCTCCCAATCCTGATTTCATCAGGTCAATATGCTTTGGCTCCCTCGCTCTGATGGGATCCAAGCAACTCCTAACACCAGAATTGGTGAGGGAGACAAAAAAAATTGAGAGCCAGCTTTTGGGGTTAGGGTCAAAATGTGAAGCCAGATAATAAAATGTGTTAAATAAATATGTTTTTGAAGCAGTTTTCAGTAACATTTCAAAAAAATAAAACACTAAGTTAGAAGATAATAATAATAATAATAATCATAATCATAAATAAAAAGCAATACAGCCCACAGCCCAATTAAAGCTACTTATCAAATGGTCTATTTCATTTCTGTCAGTTAGGACCTTTAATAAATTGCTTCCTCCTATAATTTACTTGAGTCTGCAAGGGAATAATCAAAGCAGCTGACTGCATAGAGAACATTGATATGTACAACTTGCCTTTAGCTGCCTACTTGATCTCCCCCACTTTGTTCCGCTCTCTTGAACATTTTTCTAAAAATGGGGGCTCAAAACTTTCATTTCTGTTATTAATAAATGCTTTCATGCTGGATAAGTGGGTGGGAGAAGTTAAAAGAACTCAAATTTTTTAGGATATTTTTTGTCCTCCAAAACAGCTAAGAAAACAAAGAACAGGTAGAAACTTTTCATTGGAAAAATGTAGCAATTGTTATATCATATGATGTATATTTACCTTGAACCTTCTCCAAAAAACATGGATTGGGGTGTTTGTACCAAAATTTAGGTTATGTCCATACATGGTTTTTCATGGTCCATAGTTGACATATCTAAGATTTCTTTTAGTAGCATTTAACTGGCAATTGCATGTTAGCATTAGAACTTGACCAATTTACTGATAACCATGACGTGATCTTAATCAATCTGTTTCTGTAAAGATATATATTGTGATAAAATGAAGAAAGAAAAAAAAATGGTGGTACAAATTTTGTATAGACAGTGGCAGCTGCATTTGAACACTCCAACTTTTGACACTTTGCAGATTCAATGATTATTTTTTATTTGAATGCTATTAGCACATGTTGAATTGATACGTATTAAGAAGTTTGTATACATATGCAACTGTTTGACGTAATTACCTTATGGATCAAGTATAATATATGGCTCATGCACATTTAAAGGCATTCACTAGTGTGCCAGGTGTCTTAAGCACTCTATTTCTGTACTATCACTACAATTTTATGTCAGTGCCACTAGGTGGTAGCTCACTATCGTAGAGGTGGATAACATGCACGAATGCAGAAACTTCTCCCAATTTGCACATTTCTACCATTCCTTTCATCATACATTATTATTATTATTATTATTATTATTATTATTATTATTATTATTATTATTATTATTATTATTATTATTATTATTATTATTATTATTATTATTATTATTATTATTATTATTATTATTATTATTATTATTATTATTATTATTATTATTATTATTAATTTGTTTGTTTGTTTATTTTTATTGTTGGGAATGGCTACAATTGTATCACTTTATTCATAGTCAACTATTGTGCAGCAAATGTTGCTTCACCTGTTTAGGGCTGTCTGCTAAAATGTAAATACCCAGAATGTATACTCATGAGCTGCTATTGTGAATAGAGCACCTTTTTTCCCCTTCCTCTGAAGTATTAAAATTTACTTCAACTACAACAGCACTGATGAAGGTAAGGGTGGTTCTGAAGATAAACACTAAAAGACCGAATTTTGCATTTTTTATATTATTTTGCAATATGCCTCATGTTTTATATTAATAAAATATCAATTTTCCTTTTTTAAGTTCCCTCATATTGTATAAACTTTAAGTATTATATTGTAAATAATCTAAACCTGTATATTTATGACAAAATAGAGTAATTTATCCTGTTTTGTAAACATCTTTATAGAACATTAACAAACACTGGCTTAATGCAGCACATTTAGCTACAGAAATATATTCCATCATATATGTTGTTTATTTTTTATAACAGTAGAATCATGACAACATAGGTTAATCAGTGTCAAGCAGTGTTAATGCATCTTAATATCTCTTGATTACCGCAGTTTTTAAGGAAAACTTGCCTTAATATTGTATGAGAATTTTTTTTCTATTAGCACACCAAATATAGAGAGTATTTATCTTAGAATTTGCTTATTGAGGCTTTATTTTCTGGAAGAATTAGTTATGATACATTTTATAAGATTTAGAATGACTGAATTCATATTCTGTTCATTATATCAGCCATATTTCAAAATGTATATAATGGACAATTGGTATATGATTAGTGAATCCTTTCATGGAAGTGTTGAAAACAGTGTTGTTGTATAAATTAAATTTATGGCTGAAGATAGAGGGAAGGCCTCTGAAACTAGTTCCGGGAACATTTAAAAGTAAGTGTTGTTTAGTGTCATTAATCGACTCCCAATAAATTTAATATGATTAGTGTTTTATTTGTTTATTTAAACAGAAGTATTACATGAACTTAACCTTTACTGCTTACTAATGTATACTTGCAAAATAAATGTGTAATATATAGTGTTTAACGCCCGCTATTACTATATGCAACACCGCAGGCAGTGATACTTTGATTCATGAGATGAAGATGGAGCACCGGTGAAAACCGGAGATCCAGGGAAAACCTGTCCCAGCACCTTGTTGTCCACCACCAATTTCACTTTGCATGTATACTTGTATATATAATTCCTGCAAATGCTGCATATTTTCACAAAAATCATTTTTGTCATGTCCTGCAAAATTAGGAAAAGGGAGATTTAATATGTTTTGAAACGATGCTTCTTTTATGTTTTGTGAAGCTGAGTTTCGCACTTGCATTTGCTGACAGTTTAAATGATTTAATATTTATTTAGTTTTTTTATTAACAGTGCTTTTTGTATTTGCAACTGTTACTCAATTGGCCCACCTTGGTAGCATAGATGGTAGTTTGTCTGCCTCATATTCAAGAGGTCCCGAGTTCAAATCTCGGTCAGGGTGAGTTACCTGGATAAGGTTTTTTCCGGGGTGTTACCTTATCCTGAAAGACAAATGTTGGGTAGCTAAGCTCTATGGACCCTGAACTCATATGAGCATCATTTCACCCATTTCATCTGATATGACTTAACGTTGGAGGATGTAAATTAAAAGAAAGAAATACTCAATTGTATTTGGAAAATAGTTGAAACTTGTACTTCCCAAGTAGGAAAGAAGTGTCTGAAGTTCCATTGCAAGCTAGTGATTTCCATTGTATTTGTTGTGTTATTGTCATTTAATTAGGCTACAGGTGGCTTGACTGATTCTGCACTCAGTTCATTCTGGTTTCATTTGATGTCACATCATTATTCCCAAGCATGCCAACAGAAAAATTATAGATATTGTTAAGAAAATAACTAACTACAATAGAAATGGAACCAGTAGAAGCAAAAGAATACATCTCATTAACAAATCTATGCATTGAACAAAACTTCTTCAACTTTAATGGTAAATACTAGAGACAGAAAGCAGGGTTATCTAAAGGCAATCCGCTTTCACCATTTAGCAAATTTATATATGACATCATTTAAAATATACATAAAAATGGCTTTCCCATTGATCTTCAAAGTTTGGTACTGATATGTTGACTTCTTTCCAATAGTTCCAAATAGACTTTTAGAGATGCATTAAAACTACTCAGTCTACAGGAAAAGTATCATCAGGAAAGACACAAAAATAAAATTAGGAATTTACAAGATGCCAACACAGTCAGAAAAATACATAAAAAAATCATAGCTTTATCCTGATTACATAAACATGCAATAATAAACAGTCTTACAGACTAGTCAACATATGCATGGATAAAGCAGAATACTACAAAGAACAAAAAGCCATAGAAAATAGATACAATAAAAGTTTGGTATTTAAGAAAATTAAAAAAGCTAAGCTAAAGAAAACCATTAAGGAGGCAACCACCTTCACTAAAGAGAAAGAAAGCTACAGTGTATTCAGTGCATTCACATACCAGCCAAAAACATTTAATAAATTAAAAAAGGTCTTTAAGGAACACCTACAAAGAGATACTCAGTATTAAAATTGTTAAATTGAAAAACAAAAGATGAAATCCCACCAATTAACAGATCCAGAATATACCAAATCAGTTGTAAGAATTGTGAAAAACGCTACATAGGTCAAACTAAAAGAAACCTAAAAATCAGAGTCGAAGAGCTTTTCGGAAACTCAAATTGAAACAGTAAAATAAGACAGCAGTAGCATTTTGGAATGAAAACCATAACCTTGACCCAAATCCAAAAGTATTAAAAGGGGTTATAAACCAAAACAGACAACATGAGAGAACATCTTAATATAAAAAAAATAAGGATCAAGTAATGAACTTTGAAATCTTACCATTGATAAAGAAGTTCATTGTTCTACCCCCAGAGAGAAGACAGCAGAACAACAGACAATAGTCGGACCTGCAAAGTTAAAAATGGAAGCAACAGCTTCCAAAATTAATCCCTTAAAAAATAAAAAATGTAAGTGACAGAGTATTAAAACCTGACTAAAAAAAAGTTTTTTCAATTATATGTGAGGTTCACTTTGTAAATAAAATGTCAGTTGAAAAAATTAGGGTTGACTGCAGCCTATTGGATTCACTGAATAAAGTTCATTTTCGGCTGAAGTCCAAATCACTGAGATCTTGACTCAGAGGTAGAAAGGATTCAATAATTGCAGCATAAGCTTTTTCTTACATTACTATGGCATGGTGTAGGCACTTACTGGGTAATTCTCATCATTGAATTTGCTGGTGAGAATTGTAATGCTTCCAGATCCCATCCTCAATCTCAGCTGTAATGCATGCAGATCTACCTCCATGTGCAAAACTCTCCAGTTTTCTGAGGGGCTGATCGACTTTTATAAACATACAACTTTTGGGGTGTGTTCAATTGAGATATGCTTTTTGGTATAAGCTTTCATCATCTTGTGCATTGCTGTTTGTCCCTACCACACATGAAATGTAAATCTGCGTATTCTTGTTCTTGTAAGGTATCATTTTGACTACAAACAGCACAATTGGCACTCCTCAGACATGAAATTACTGCTACCATTTGAGATTCTTTGTTAATACAGTAAAACCTGCCTTCAATGGACCACAGGTTAAGCAGTAATCTGTCTTAAATGGATGTGTTTCATGGTCCCATGAATTTAGGGGTGAAAGCATGCTAAATTTCCTTTATTAAATGGAAATGTCTTACACGGACAACGGAAATCAAATTATACATTTTTAATGGAAAATTTCCAGTTTGGAATGCAGAGTTTAGAAAATTGTCAGGTATCCAATGAAAATGTGCAGTGTCTGCTCTAAGCACATGATTCATTTGAAACATTACCATATTGCTGCTATCTGACTATGTAGGATGGGAATGCACTAATGACGGTACAAACACTGTCGCGAACCCGATCACGATAGCGCGGCTTGTGTACACAAAAAGCCTGGAGATAAGGAGTATGCCGGAAGAAATAATGACAGTGCGAGATAAAAGACCTGCCGGCACCGATAGGGTTACCCTTCTGGAAGGTGATAGAACATTCGATTCCTCTTTGGTCCAGAAATATCTCGAATTTACGAAATAGGTGTTTAAGGACGTGACGGCTCGCAAAGAGTTAGTGTGAAACAGTGTTGTGAAATGAGAGACTGCCAGCTGTGTTGTAACGAGAGCTAAGGATGTAATCTACTGTCACTGTTTGTTAATGTGATCGACCTTGTAGACTGATCGTGTATGTAACGTAATGCTGCTGTAATCTATAAGAGTATTTCTACGAAAATAAAGAAAATTTAGAATTTCTGCAAATTGGACTTTTAATTCTACGAACCCACAAAGTCACAATTGGCGTCAGGAGTGGGATGACAACATCACCGAGAAGATGGAAGAAATGAAGATCGAATTAACAACGAAGACGGAAGCTGCAAATAGCAACTTGGCCGCGACGATGAACGCGGTGACCGACACCAGGAAGAGCAGCCGGAAGAACGAGTAAGGCCCGGCGTGGCAAGGAGCACGTCGGTGCCGTCTATAACATCCCCTCGAGTGACACTGCGCGCCGTCAGCCGACGGATGGATGACAGCCTCATCGCGGACGGTTGGGTCAGAGGGTAGCCGTGCCGCGTACTCGTAGACACTGGGGCAGCCGTGACCATCATCAGACCTGACGTAGCCAGGGGTTCGTCGACGAGGAAGCCGAGCCGACCATACCAGCTAGTGACGGCATCGGGCGGAATCTTGACCGTGGAGTGGAAGGCCCTGCTGCAGTTGACCTTGGGATGGAGTGCTGTGCGTCAGTGGGTGTTCGTCGCGGAGGTGGCTGAGGAGGTGATACTGGGACTGGATGCTCTCAGGAGCCACGAGGAGACGGTCGACGACGGCAGGAAGGTCCTGCGGCTCAATGGAGAAGAGGTCGTACTCCGGCAACCCGAAAAACGCCTTGGAATCTGCAAGGTCATCATGAAGGAATAGGTGGGTCCCCGCGAGAAAGGAGGTGGTAGTGACGGAGCGACTGAAAAGGACAGCGAATGAAGAACACTGTTGCCGTGCCGAGAGGTGCCAGTGAGGCTGCTTAACCTAGCGGACATCGATCACGGCGTCCAGGACGGAACGGAGATGGGGACGTGCGAGCCCGTGGTCATCGTGACAGCAATCGACAAGACACTGGAGCCGTTGCCAACGCAACACCTGGGGCCCCGGCTGGAAGGCATATTGGAGAGGGCGGCCGATCACCTGACCGCAGAACAGCTCGAGAACGTTCGACAACTGCTGAGACGATACCAGCTCGTCTTCAGCCAAGGCAGAGAAGAACTACTGCGTCACCCGGCGAGAGTTACTGGTGGTAGTAAAGGCCTTGAAGCACTTCCACAGGCACCTGTGCGGTCAGCCATTCCACCTCAGGACTGACCATTCCGCCCTAACTTGGCTACTGAGCTTTAGAAACCTGGAAGACCAGACAGCACGTTGGGTTCAGAGGCTGCAGGAGTACGACTTCTCCTCTGAACATTGTAGAGGGAAGAACCACGGTAACGCAGACACCATGTCCCGAAGACTCCCAGAGGAGTGCGGCCAATGCACAAAAGCAGCTGGCGGACGCAGACTTGGGACCACTCTTGAGGAAAGCGGAGGCAGGGACAAGACCAACCTGGGAGGACATCGCACCGAGGAGCGCCACCTATAAGTCGTACTGGGCCCAATGGGACTCGCTGAAGATCAGAGAGGGCGTGTTGTTCCTGGTAAGGGAATCACCTGATGGGAAGATGCAAAGAGAACAGTTGGTACTTCCCCAAAGTAAGGTCCCGGAAGTATTGGAGAAAGTGCACGCCGGTACTTCAGGACGACACCTGGGAGCAAACCGAACAATCGACAAACTTCAACAGCCGTGGCAAGGACAGTACCGGGTGGTGAAGAGGACTAACGACATGGTGTACCGCATCCTGAAGGTACCCCGAGGGATGATGTTGGTTGTACACCTGGATCGTCTGGCCCGCTATGATGGAGCTGTTCGGGACGACCAGCCTTGAGGAGGGAGCAGTGTCATAAACCCGATCGCGATAGTGCGGCTTGTGTACACAAAAAGCCTGGAGATAAGGAGTATGCAGGAAGAAATAATGATAGCGCGAGATAAAAGACCTGCCGACACTGATAGGGTTACGCTTCTGGAAGGTGATAGAACATTCGATTCCTGTTTGGTTCAGAAATATCTCGAATTTACGAAATAGGTATTTAAGGACGTGACGGCTCGCAAAGAGTTAGTGTGAAATGGTTATATATCATGATTCTCCTTCCAAAAAATTAAAAAGTGTCCAAGATCCATCTATATTAACCACGTGGGAAAAAATCTTCATAAAGAAATATGAAAGAACATTGTTTAATTTCGACACTACCTTTGATGAAAATCCAAACTTCAAGTTCATTAAGTTCCCAACAGAGACACACTTATCGCCTTCAATGAGTTCACCAAACCAACGTCCAGTAGTCGACAACAGTTGATGATGTTAGGAAGATCCTAATGAAACATGTTCTAGGTAAATACTAGCAATAAATGGAGCATTGAGTATTAGTTCGACTCAAAATTATATTAATTTTGTACTTCATTATATCATAGTCCTTACACATTGGAATTCTATAGTGTGTTTAATAGCATTTTCTCTTGGATTAACATTTATCTATTTTTCTCTCATCATTCTGATATGTAAAAAATGTTTTAATTTATTTTCTCTACATTGTAGATATGTAAAAAGTGTTTTGGAGACTGAACTTGTATTTTAAAATAAAATTCTCACATATTAACTTGTTCTGGAGCATTTAGTGCAAAAGTAGTTCATATTAAATAAAATTATTGCTACTGTACATTCACTGCTTGACACTGAATACAGATGTAGATTTACACTTTCAGTAATAAAATTGCATGATTGGATAATAATTTATTTGCATTATGAAATATTTTAATTTTTAATTGTGTAAAAAATACAACTCATGTATAATTTTATAAAAACATTGTTTGGAAAATCATGTACTAATAGGGCAACCTTAAAAGAAGGCTCTAAATTTTTCCATTAATTACAATTTAATTACAATTTAGTTTTTCTAAGCCTTTATTGCAAACATAAAACAGTTGATTTTGAAGTTATTTTTATCAGTACATTAACATGTGTGTCACACACCAATGGGAACAAATAAAACCGCCTCTGAACGTGTAAACATAACTGTTACTAAAATTGTAGTTTGCCAGCTATGAACTAAAAGTCTGGAGGTACATGTCTACAAATATGAAGAGGATGATTCTTAGAGATAGTGCTTACAGCAAGTTATTAAAGTGATTAGCCACATCTATATTTTAAGTGCAAAACCTTACCCAGTGTAGTTTAAATGGAAATCCTGGAGACTGTTATTTAAAGTGATGCAGAAGAGAAGATTTTTGGATATTTCAAAATGATTTGGCTTTTATAGGGTCCAAAAAAGTTGATGATTCATATGATGAAATAATTAAACGGCTTCTCATGGACAATGCCATTAGACAAAATGCTTATGTTTCCAAAGCAAGTTCACATTATGAGGCACAGATGTTGTGGCTAAAAAGGACTACACAGGTTGCACAATATTGGTGTTCTCAAAATATCAATGCATTAAAATGCTTTAAGAAAACTATGTTTAAATGCATTACTACCAAGTATCATGCAGAATAATAAATGTGTTATGAATCATGGTAGAATTATAGTAAATATATAGAAAAGTAGATTATTCTATTGATTAACAAAGAGTATGCACACGGAATAATAAAGCTACATACTAGGTTAGATTGTAATGAATAGGTATTTCTTTATTGCTGTTGCAAACAAAACAATAAATGGAAGGTTTTCTTTAAAAAGTTCACATACAAGTTTTCCCATCACCAAATTCTTATTATTGAATGTTACAGTAATAAAATATAGTTTATAAAACTTGAATTAATCAGTAACAGTTGAATTTGATATATAGTATCTCATTCTTACAATGTCATACTACTTTTGACCAATAAGATACTACAAAAAGCATTTCAACTAATCATGGTTGCTTATCCCATATTTGTATCGCTTCCATAGCATTTGTCTGTTTTCATCACCTCCCAAGCATTTGTAAAGTTGTTTTAAACAACACAAAAGAACAGAAGCACCATATGGAAGGGATTTGATCAATTGATTTAGTAAGTTCATTTGAATGTTTTTGTATTTATTTCTTGTAACTTTCTATACTTTTAATTATGATATGTTCAATTAAATTCAACTTCATTTTTTTCTCTAGATCAATAAAAAAATCTAGCGAGATTGCAGTTTCTTTTTTAATTATTATTATTTTTTTAATTTATGCCTTCCAATGTTAAGTTGTAACATACAATGAATGACATAGGTGAAATTATGCTCAAATGAGTCCAGGATCTATAGAGCTTATAGTTACCTGACATTCATCTTTCAGGATAAGGGAAAATCCTGGAAGAAAAACATATCCATATAACTTGCTCTGATTGAGATTCAAACTTGGGACTTCTTGAATGTGAGGCAGACACGCTACCATATATACTACCGAGGCAGGCTAGATTGCTGTTAATTAAGAATAAATCTGATAACCAAACATTTGTTTTACTATATGTGCTTCAGTTCACTTACAGAACAGGAAAACATGTTTTCCTCTATTGGCAAATGGCTTTATAATCTTAGTGTTAAGTTATCAATGTACAACTAATAGTATAATTTTGGATATCTCTCTGTTTGGAATAAATCTAATAAAATTGTGAATTTTTCTTATAAAGGTGAAATAGGGAGTAAACTTCCTCTAATCACAGATCTCACTGAATACAACTCATTAAAACAGATAATTCCTCTTTGGTAATTTAATTTTGCCTTTAAACTCGTGTTGGTTGTCATTAAGTAATAATTGTTCAAGATTTGGTCTCAAAATAACAATCATGACAACAAGCAATTCATTAACCTGAAAAACTTATGAACACTTACCTAACCAAAGTTAATATGAAATGCACATTTCTTAATTTGGACAAAACTATGTCACTCTAACATTAAGCAATGTTGAATTATAATAAACCTTATGATTGCTCTTAGTTATGGTCCTGGGAAATATATGCTTATTGATTACAAAATCTTTATACAGTTCACTTAAGTTCCATAAGTGTAATATACAAATTTTAAGGACTCACTATTTCTTTGAAAGTGAGCAATTTACATTTATTTCTAAAGCAAAACACTGTTTTCCAAAATATTCCTGTAATATCATAATATGTTCATATTTATTTATAGTGCATACAAATTTTAAAGATTCTTAATTCATAAAAGATCAGTACAATAAGCATTAAAACTCAGAAACTATTTGTAGTTGGTTTATTAATACTCGGCACTTCCTTGTATAAACTTGTATAAACAAGTAAGTGACGAGTATTAATAAACCAACTACAAATAGTTTCTGAGATTAATTTTGACATCACTGTTACTAAATTCCTCCAAACACATATAAGCATTAAAACATTTGTCGACTATTATTAGATGGTACAGAAAAGATGTGCCTTTTAGGGATAATTTCCTTGAAAATATTTGCAAGTCATTTTCAATTCTGATTTGCATAATAAAATGGTCAGGTGTGTTTCCATTATAACATATATGAAACAGAATATTTTAACAAGTTTACCTAACATCCACCAAATAAGAATCATCCTCTTTGTACTATACCTATCGTACCTTTTTGTTTAGTAACTGTGCCTTTTTAATTTTATGATTAACTTTATGCAGCTCATTTCATGATAACATTTTAATATATTTTTACATTTTGAATGTACTTAATATTTTTAGGTAAATCCAGAGTGGAAAAAAGTTAGAATGTACTCCTTTTGGAAGGATTTACTAACAGGAACAAAAGTATAGATATGTTTGATTAATCTTTCATAGTTTTGGTGTTAATGATATTTCATAGTCTGCAGTTGTAATGTATATTGCAAGTCACATGTTTGAAACTGGCATGTGTGACCTGCAGTATGTCTTACATACTCTGCCCCTAATATACAATGTTGCCAAAATTACTTGGACCTTTAAATATTATTTCTGAGGAAACAAGAGTAGAGGAGTATTTTATTAGAATTTGTTACAATCATCCTAAACTAATAGAGCAGTTGTCTCTAATTATAATGCATGTTTGAAATATAAATGATTAAATTTGAATTTATGATATTTACATACCTTCATGCAGCAGTTCACTTAATTGCAACATTAAAATGGGAGTACTCAAACCCATTCCATCCTGTATATAAACTGAAAATGCAGATTTTTAGAGAACCTACAATGTTATTAGTACAAGTACTAATTTTCACTAGAATAAATAATTTTCTAATGAAATGAGCTGTGAAACTTAAGTATTATGATATTTGAAACAAAAGCATGTTAATATTCATGACTTCAGTTTCTTGATTTCTTTCTTTTGTATTTGCACGAAATATCTGCTACTAATAGCTATTTCATTGCTTACTAATCTTGACCCTTCTATTGCAAGCACTGCACTGCCGCTTTCCTGGTAATTTATATTTTTCTTCTGTGTACTTCCAGGTGTGAACGTAATCATTCAAGACGAAACACATATTTGCTTACTTCCAGGATCAAAGTTCTCATTTGACCCAAGCATAGATGATGCAAGTTCCTTATTAGATTGCCATCATAGCGGTTCACGGAGGTCTCTGGCAGATACCAGCGTTACTTCAACTGCTGATCTCTCTGTGTTCTCTACTGCCACACGTTCTCAAGCCTTGGATAATAGCCTGGACACCCACAGCAATGCATCGGATGGTAGTGGAGGTGGGGCAAGCTCAGGAGGCTCAGGGGTGGGACATCCTGGAAGTGTGCAACGAGGACCCTCTGCACATTCCACTCCACGTGCAACCCCACATGCGCCTAGTCCTGATGTAGTGAGGATATATGTGCCCTACACTTCTTCAAGCCCAACACCTACACCATCCCCTCAAAATGGTGAAGTTCCACGATCCTTACCCCGTTCTCTTCCAGACCATAATAAGATTCGTATTCGTATAGATAACCAAGAGGAACAGACACCTATTGTTGAGCATGGACAGCTCATTAAACCTTTTCGCCTAGACAGTCCAGAAATAGATTTAAAATAATTCTTTGCCACTGCATGTTTCTTGTATAATTTTGTAGTGAGATAACCTTATCTCAGGTGTGAACTGAAATAATTTGCATTTAAATTGCTGGCCTAGAAAAAAAATAAATGGAAATGTTAAACATTTTCTTTAAGAATGTTTTGCATTAGATCATATGTTTAACCCCTTCACCATTGCTATGACAAGTTTTCTGCACAGTTAGAAGCTGCGAAGATGTGTTCTAACTTTATTTTGAATGTGTCCATTATACATTTAATGGAAAAATGTCATCTGTACCCCTCTCAGGCTTAATATTTTATGTAATTTAGTGGTTTAGTTACATATTATTCATCTCTGCATGCTCTAATATTAGTTCGGTGATTTACTGCAATGGTAAACTGCTCCTGTTTGTATATGCTGCTTATAAACACAGATTTTATTGCTCTTGATGAGTTCTGATCCATGGTACCAAATGTAGTTTATGGAGATGACTTATTCAACTTTCAAAATAGAAAAGAAAAAGGAAAAGATACAAATTCATGGAGCAGTTCAGATATGCAGTATAGTTATTTATTGCTTTCTTTATTCATACTGGTGCTGATAAATGCTTTCATACGATTTAAGTAATTTTATACAATTAAATTTCAGTCTGAAGTCAAGGACAAATGATTATAAAGTATATTCATTCTGCTATCATTCCTATGTCATGATACACCAACATGAAATACAATAAAAAAATTTTTACGTAGATTGCACTTCTACAGCCTTAGTCCATTTAGAACTTTAATAACCATTTGATTTCTTTGTTTTCTATTAACTATGTGATATGCTAATATGCTGTGAAAAGTAGATAAAAATATAACCTAAATTTATACTCATATAGTATACTGATTGTTCAATTATTTTTTGGATCTAAACCATTGTGAATTTAGAGCAAGTTTCATTGGGTAGTCGAATACACAAACAATGACGTAGTAACATGTATTCTGTTTATAAGGCTGATGAAAGTGCCATTTCAGTTCTAAATTTTGCTGCCATGGAAAAAAGTATGGTTTAAGTACCTTCCTCATTATAAGAAAATTATAAGCAATAAACTAAATACAAATATAACAGTTAAACAAGAACTAAATAATGTAGAGGGGGGGGGGGGGGGGAACCAGAAGTTTTATTTCAACCAGACAGCAAATAAAAGCAATTAAATTACTATGTTTGCCAGACATTTGCAATGCTTAAAATTATCCTATTGTTTGCATTTTGTCTGAAAGTTGCATTGCAAATGTGTTCTATAACTTAATAATGTCAAATGCCAAACATGGCCTTCATTAGGTTGTAGTAGTAGCGGTCATTTGCAAAGTAACTGCTGTAGATGTCAAGGTTCTTGGAGATGACACTTTTTCAGAATATCCAAAAGAAAAGAATATTCAATAATCATATACATTTAAGTTGCCTTTAATAAATCAAGAAGATTTAGAACTCAACTAAATTGATTTTCCTAGCAAAAATGATGTGAAATGGCAGAAAACTTATATAAACAAAATTCAATATGGACCCAGAGAAAGACATGCTAACTAGAAAGACAAAATAAACCGGAATATATTTGAACAAACAGTAAACTTTATTTAAGAAATTTTAATTTTAGCCATTATGCCTTTTTATCTCAATTAAACTGAAAAGTAAATAAGTAAATGTATAGTTCCATGAACACCAGTAAAATTAAATCACTGCCAGTAATTTAGAGTAATATTGCGTGACTTGCTGCTAAGGCTCAGGTATTTAATTAAATGTTGGTGAAGGGGTTAAGAAGTGTGTGTGCTTTTTGTACATAAAAGTTACAACAGCTAAGAAAAAATGGATAGTAAATGGTTGTCATAAATAGTATGCAGACACAAATGAGATATTTGTTTTACTGTCTAACAACTTCCTGTTTTCTATTTTTTTTTATCTTTTATTTTCATTCCATACTTCAATCTCATTCCAAATTTTCATTGCTTATGCTCTCAGATACTATGAGAAATAGTTCATTAATTTGTACTTGTAGATTGCTTAATCCTTAGAAGAAAATATGGGGTTTTAAATGAAACATTTTGCTGTATACTGAAATTTGACAGAGCCTAAAGCTAGGTGCTTTAAATGCTGGAGTAAAAATCATTGTCATGACATATCTTTTCCTTCAGGAATATAATGTTTGTATATATGTAATTCTGTTCTTGAATAATTTAGTATTTCTAGACATGACTTCATTTTCAATTTCCGGCTTAAGAATGTAAGATGGTTAGCATAAGGGAAACTTATGAAACTTGAACAACATGATTGTGCATATGTCTGTAGCTTTTGAATTTGAATGTCATAACACTTAGATGAAAAAGATGTGTTTGCCTACAGGCACTGGAATTACTTTTTGGTGGGATGGGGAGGGTATATAGTGGAATGAAATAACTCCTCCGAACTGTAAATATAACTTTGATTTTTGCTTTTAGCAAATGTTCTAATTTCTATCATTTATAGAATGATTATATATGAAGTATGTGGCTTAGTCTAAAAAAATGTTATAAATTTAACATATATTTGCTGCTATTTTCTGATATCATGTATCTCTAGTTTTATCAGTTAATGTTTTCAGGAAATTAAACTCTCAAAACCAAGAAATAAGTTTTCAAAAAGGCCTAAGATTCTAAAGCCTAAAGGTCGCAATAAGACATTATTATTTATGTATGATAAATGAATATTTAAATGCAGCAGACTAACACTGAAAAAGTATATATATTGTATGTAAAAGCATTTCTTCAACATGGTATCAAATCTATTAATTTATTTTAAGATATTTGAAAAAATATATAGCAAATATTACTTGTTACAGCAGAGAGATCTAAACTAGTGTTCTAAATTATATTAAGGATTAGCTCATTATGGAATAGCAGATTAAAATTCCTTTTGATTTTTGTTGCGTTCTGTGATATATCTGTTTCAAAGCAGTAGAGCTAAGAAAAAACCAATGGGGTAGAAATATAAATGAGAGTTTCAGATAGTTTTGTAAATATATGTATATGTAATTCTTTTGTTTAAATATGCAATGATATAACTATTTTTTTATTCACATATTCAACACTTACACTAATTTTAATGCACTAATAGTCAATACTCGCTCTATAAAAAAAAAATCTAAAAGCAATAGCTTGTTCAGTGAATTGTTATGTATTATTTTCAGTTTTGTAAATATGTATAACCACTTTCATAACATGCTTTTATTATTATTATTATTATTATTATTATTATTATTATTATTATTATTATTATTATTATTATTATTATTATTATTATTATTATTATTATTATTATTATTATATGAGTATATATATATATATATATATATATATATTTTTTTTTTTAAGTTTAATGAACATTCTAACTGAATACCTGAATACAGTATCATAGGTGATGTCACTGGTCATAGATGAAATTAAATTATAATTGAGAAAGGTACTTTGAAAAGTTCATATTGGTCTACATGTTTTTTTTTATTATTCCAGTTGACAAAATTGTTTATTTTTTCATTTTATTAAAGCAAAGTGCTGCCACAGCCCTTATTGTGAAGCTAGTAAAAATAATTTCTGTGCTTATCTTTTTATATTAATCCTTTATGCAGCCAGTTTTGCAGTGTGCTGGCCCCGTATTGGCAGTACGATTGACCTAAAATCTGCATTATATATAGTACAGTTCGTTGTGTAAGTTATTTCTGGCATGCATAACATAAATGCTTAAAAATAAATTGCTCTCATTATTAAGTAATGAGATGTTGGAACTGCCTTCTCAACATTCACAAAATTATCATTGTTGACTAATAAAAAGTCTAACATAATACATAAGGAACCCCTGCATGATCAAAACATAGAAGTGTGGTGCACTATTAGCAGTGAGAGAATATTTAATTTCAGGAAATTAATAATAATGAGAGGTATGTGCAAAACGTAGCCCTTTTATGACCTGTTAACTAAGGAGAACATTTTTGTGACCTTTCAGCAGAACTCTGCAATGGCACACGTCCACCTAAGTTGTTTCAAGATAGAATAGTCACTAACAACATATGGCCCTCTCATTCCCCCAGTTTAACCCTTGTGATTTTTATCTGCGGGGGGAGCATTAAAAGATAAAGGTACCTAACCTATTCATATTCTTTAGATAAACTTAAAAATAACAATCATCAAGAAAGTGATGGCATTTCTCAGAGGGAATTTAAGCGTATAATGAGCATGTTCCTAAGTAGGTACCAGAAATGCTTGAACAACGAAGGGAGACAGTTTTAACACCTCCTTGCTTAATATATATGAGTAATCTACTTCTCGTTTTAAGGGTTAATGTTATGTATATTATAAATAATTTATGCAATGAACTGTTTATTTTTACAGCAAACTTCCTGTCATCCACACTGCCAATCTAGCAGCCAGCATTTCCAGCAGATCATATGCCATGAAACTGGCTGCAGGAAGGATCGCCCATATGATTACATTATAAATGAACCTGAATACCTTAAGAACCTCAAAAACTATTTATAGACATACTGTCACATAGCTCCTCATTTTCAGATGTTGTGATATAAGTTTTTTTTCCCCCTCCTAATTTTACGTCCTCCAACGTTAAGTCATATCGGACAATGAATGGAATGGGTGAAATGATGCTCAAATGAGACCAGGGTCCAGAGAACTTAGAGTTAACCTACATTCGTCTTATAGGATAAGGAAACCCCCCGGAAAAAACCTTATCCAGATAACTCACCCTGACTGAGATTCAAACTCGGGACCTCTTGAACGTGAGGCAGACACTCTAGCACCACGCTACTGAGGCGGGCATGATATAAGGTTCTCGTAATAACAGGACATTCATACATTGTTTCTCCATGGAGGTTCTGTAGCATCGTTAGCATGTAGATGAAGCATGGTTTTTTATATGTTTAAATAGGTGAAGAGCACACTAACATGCATAATATTTAGTTGAATTTAGTCTTTCCTATAATCACATATAGATTTTGTGTTCTTCTTACACTTGGTGATGTGGTATCTCTCGCAGTACTTCCCACAAAACGAACACATGCATTTTTCACAGGGGTCATAGTATGCTCTATTCTTGCATATCTTGCGATGATAGCCATGTGTTTCAATTTTATTATTGCATGTCTTAGCTTCTGGGTCAGATAAGTCCAGTTCCAATTTGCCATAGCGTCTATTATGTAGAAGTCCTTTGGGATTTCTTCTCTTTTCTTTATCCTCTCTCTTAGGTGAGTCTCCATATCCCTTGTAGCTGGCAGAAGCAATTGTGTTCATTTTATATGTTATGTGAACTCTGATTTCCCCTTCCCGTCACATATAACATGATTCTCCATTCCAAGAGTATCAGAAGAGGACACAATTCTCCTACTTCACTCTCCCTTCTGTTACAACATACATAACATCTAAATACTTTAGTTAATTGATAGAAATTAATCATTTTGTCATATTAGCCGTATATAGGCTAAAGTTTTTCATAGATAGAGTCAACATGAAAAATTCAATGCCATGGCCGGGATTTGAACCACGGATCTCCTGGTTTCCGTCCAGTCGCTTTAATCCTTGAGCTATCATGGCCAACATGCCGTCCTGACATTAAACCTTTCGCCGATATGGACGTCATATGACGTCCAAGTTAAAAGGCCCCAAACCGATATGGACGTGTATAGACGTCCTGCGCATACATGCATTTAATGCTCATGTAACGCCAATTATTTTAATCTCGCTGTTTTACAATGAATTTAAATTAGTTCTATAAGGATTGTAAACGTATCCTTAAAGGTTTCTTTTTGAATTGTACACCTCCAAACCTGGATAAACACCCAAGGGCACATCTGCAGATTCACACCCAATAATATTGGTTTCCTTGCGAACTTCTTTTTCGCAACACACTACACATTTTCGAAATGGTTACAAGTTTTTTGGGTGTGGGTGGTATACTTTTAGGAAAGTGTTTTCTCTCAAGTATGAGGGATGATGTGGTGAATTTTGCTACCCCCTAGTATAAAGAGGCCTCTGAGTATTATAATACTCAATTAGGTTACGAGCTCTTTATACGCGCAAGTACAGGTAGATGAATGTCTTTTACAGCTCTGAAAATTACTAAACAACTGTGCATAGTTACATCCAGTGGTACAAAAATACTTTTTTTTTTTACCATTTAACTCTTTTCCGTAAAGAGGGATAGCTGGTAATAGCTGATCCGTATCACGCATATTTGACCCGCCATTTCCCCAAACAATGGAGTAGCTAATATGCCAGCTGTAGACCAGTACACGTCACTGCTACGTATGTCCTAAACATCTCCTTCATAATCGTACAACAAATCTTCCAGATTTTCTACAGCAATATCAGAAGCCTGTACACATCATACCCAAGCTAATTTATTTGCTACATTACCGGGATAAGTCATGGTTAACATTGAAATTTAACAATTTCAAATGTGCCATACATTTAGCTCTTGATAGCTTCAAGAAATCACTGAACAAAGAGAGAGTATAAATATCTGAAATACAGAGCGAAAACTGCTGCATAAGGCTACCAGAAACCTTGGTTGAGAAACACTGTAATAACAGATGCTGACAGAGTTTTCATTCCAGTGTGTGAGTGTGTGACGCAACATATTCTCGTCATATTATCGCTTGGCATAGCATAAATAAACTAAACTTGAACCTGAGAAGTCGCTTATGTAGCTATACATACATACTATGGCTCGTATACACACAAAACAAAGTGATTCACATATTAGGCGCGTTCGGCACAAAGAATGGCTTTTGCTACAGTGAAACAAAGTAGTGAAATTTCAACAATTTATTAATGTAGTCTCTACTTTATTGTTACTGTAGATTTATACTGCCTTTAATGAGTTTTCAACCAGTTTTTGTTTCATTTAAATAGCTTAATAAATACGGAAGATACGGAATTGTATTTATGATGCATTTTTACAGCATTTAACAATTTAAATGTCCTGTTCTGTTTATTGGGTATCCGTTTCCGGCCCCTGAAGGGTTTAAATGGCCATCGGCGAAGCGGTTAAATAGGATTAGAGTGACTGGATAAAAACCAGGAGATCCGTGGTTCAAATCCCGGCCATGGCATTGAATTTTTCATGGTGACTATCTATCTAAATACTTATTATAATTACTAATCACACAAATTCTTATCCATTACTGTCATAATAATCTTCTTTATTTCTTTTTACTCTTAAAAAATGACATTTTTTTGCATGTGTATTACAAGAGCTCCACATTATAAATAATTATCTTGAAGATTTCTGATGAGTTCTCCCCTTTGTTGGAATTAAAAATACTAAACCAAGGATGATTCTAAGGTCTCTCATCAAATATGTACTTAAAACTTATAGATTCAAAACTACATACCATCAGAACATTGCTTTCAGAATCAGTTATAATACTAGTCAAATAATCATATTAGTTCAACGTTGTAAGACCATTATATTATAAATATGTAACTTGACCTATGATTTTAGAATGGTTCCATTCTTGAAGGGATTCTAAACTAACAATTACATTATTTGTTTCCTGCCTGTAATCTGCAGCAGTAGCAACTCCCTTCACAGAGATTCGGACTTCTGGTATGAAATTGCAGGTGTCTTCTTTTTGCAGTATAACCAGTGATTTTACAATGCATTTATCAATGTATTGCTTGCAAAAGAAAGCTGTTTCGGACATGTAGACACAGTTCAGTAGTTACTAAGATAGCTGTAATTTGTTGTTTTGCTGCTGATGTCATTAGGTGACCTGGTAAAACAGCACATATTGGTTGGATAAAGTTAGTGAAGTCTACCTGGAAGTCCAAAGACTTCCCCTCTAATATCTAGGAGCATCTGAGGCTATTTCCAGGGCTTTTTTCAATAAGCCAATACTTGAAGTCTAAAAAGATTTCCCTTTTGGGTAGAAGTGGATATGTCACTTATGCTCATCAACCCATCTGGGAAGACTGCTGAATACCTCAGTAGGTCCGCAGGTGATCTAGCACACCATCCTGCTAGCTCTGCAGGCTAGTATCCAGGACATTTTAGGCCTCCCTCAACCATCTGAGTGGCCAGACCAGCCAGACATACCCAATTGCCGAGCTAACCCAATCCGCACAGTTCCCAATCAGGGAGATGCTCGAATGTTCAGCCCATACTTCTAGTAATGTCAGAAGTACCATGAATGCTAGGAGTCTGCAGTATTCGCACCACAGTTGCTGAAGGAATTGGCTGGACAAACTTGAGATCCTCAAATGTATTAATACCAATTTCACTTGCACTTTTAAAGCTTGATTGAAGGGATATAAAAGATTGGCATAAAGGGTGGAAGAAGGATTATAGATTAAAAGGATTATAATTGCTGTGACATGATAGTTTCTAAATTTATGAAATTTGCATGATATAAGTAAATCGTGTCAAGTAGGTAAGTCCTGAAATGCTCAATGTTTAATACTCATGAAAGCTTCTGATAGTTTTGTGTGTCACTCAGGTATTCAACAATATCAATATGATTTGTTTGCAGATTTTTATAATGACTCAAATTGGCTGTTAATATATATTACAGAGTTTTTGTAATACTATGTTTTATAATATGGTATAGTTTTTGGCATGTTATGCGATACTGTAAATACAATAACATGTTTCTCCACAATGGCTTTTTCCCTTTCACGGAATAGGTTATGGTTAACATAATAATCATAGTGTCGCGAACGCATTGTTGCGGCGAGGCGGCGCGAGGGACGAGTTCAAAGGGACGGACAGTACAGTGTGGAGATAAAAGCTTGCCGAAGTGGTGGAGGAAAGGAGGCGGATTTCTGGAGAGTTTGTCTTTCTTCTAACGCCGTCCATTCCACAAATTTATGGAATAGTGAGTAAGCTATAAAAGGAGCCGCCGTCTGCCTCTGGGAAACTGTTGTTAATTGGACACGTGTGCGTGAACAGCTGTGTGAACTTCATTTGTGGTCGATGACTTTGCAAGTTCTATTGTGTATGTGACGTAATTCTGCTACTGTAGGGGTTGACCAAAGTGTTTTTAAAGAAATAAATAGCAATTTTTAGTGTTTGTAACCTGGACTTTTAATTTCACAAATCCACAAAGTCACAATTGGTGTCAGGAGTGAGACATACGACATTGAGGCTGCATTGGCACAAATTCTAGAGAAGTTGGAGACGGCAAATAACAACTTGGCCGCGACGATGACCGCGATGACCGCTATTACAATTTGGGATAGTGTTCTGGGGGGAAAATGCAGATAGTCTTTAAACTTCAAGAAAGAGTGATAAGGATACTAAGTGGGGTGGATAACAGAACATGTTACAGGCCATTATTCAGAAAACATCAAATATTACCTCTAGCGTGTATGTTTATTTTGGAATTAGTGATCCATGTAAAACAAAATAAACTACAAATAAAAAATTACAAAAATGCCGATATTCACAAATACAATACACGTCAGAAAGATGACTTTCACATTCAAAGTTTTAGAACGGAAATCTTCAGGTCCAGTGCTATCAATAAAGGTATAAGATTATACGACAGATTACCAGACAATATTAAACAAATGAGCCTTATACATTTTAAAAAGGGAGTAAAACTCTTTTACTACAACATTCCTTTTATTCTGTAAATGAGTTTTTAAATGTTAAGTAGTTTTAAGTGATTGTAAATAATGACAATAGCCATTAATGTAATTTTTATACTATGATGTGTCTGATATCAGTGTATGATCGAAAGGACAAAATAAATTGATTTGAATTGAAGTGGCCGAATTAACAACGAAGACAGAAGCTGCAAACAACAACCTGGCCGCGGAACTGAAAGAAATGAGAACGTCGAACGATAGCCTGGCAACAGAAATGAAAACGGCTAACAACCTCACCGCCGAGATGAAAGAAATGAAGACGGTTAACGATACCCTCGCTGCGACGTTAACCATGGAAATGAGAGCAGCGAACGACAGTCTGGCCACGGAAATGAAGGTGGCGAACGAGACCCTCGCCACCAAATTTGAAGAGCAGTTGGCCGGCTTGAGGGATGACGTCACGGAGCTGGGCAAGCGGATGGGCCAAGTGGAGGAGCGCGTCGAAGACCTGGTGAACCGCATTAATGACCCAGAAGGAAAGGCCGACAGTAACACCAAGTCCCTGAACACTATGGTGGAAGACGTCGAAGACCTGGCGAACCGCATTAACAACCTTGAGGGAAAGGCCGACAGCAAAACCATGTCCCTGAACGCCATGGTGGAGGACATCGTCGGCAGAAGGATGAAAGATTTAAAGGCTGAAGCGTTGGGACGCGACACAACATCTGCGCGCTGTCAAACCACCAAAGTACGAGAACACGTCCATATTCGAAGTCTTCTGCCGCCAATTCGACATGGTGGCCAAGCACAACAAGTAGTCATCAGAGGAGGAGACCGCACAGCTAATAGCCAGCCTCCAGGGACGGGCCGCATAGGTCCTGAACGTGGTCCAGACAGTGACGGCTCCAAATGACAACTGGGAAGCCCTGGAAAACCGCGTCGGGAACCACCGCTTAGCTGCAGCCTACCGCAGCCAACTGAAGTCAAGGATGCAGCAGCCAGGGGAGACGCTGCAGGAGTTCACCCTGGCAATTGAACAGCTGGCCAGCAAAGCTTTGGCCTTCCCCCACCGTTTCGGCAAGCTTTTATCTCCGCACTGTACTGTTGGTCCCTTTGAACTCATCCCTCGCGCCGCCTACCCACAACAATACGTTCGCGACAATATACAATAAATGTTCAAATCACTGTATTCCAAGGCCGTTGAATAAGATTTATTAAAAGATATACTTAGTATCCATAATATTAATTATAGAAGAAGGGTAATTTAGGAATATGGTTCTGGACCATTTGCTGCCTTTAAATAATTTGTGACCATCACTACTAAGTGTCTTTCCATTTTGGAAAACACGTCAACTGAGATCTTATGGTTTTTAAGTTATGGTCATATGAACTCTGACTTTTGTGTGTGCATCATTGTCCTTCTGTAACTTATATCTCCAAGTTTTGGGTCAATAACTTATCAAATTAGAATTTAATCATTATATATATTGAAATGAAGCCTTTTATGATTATCTTGTGCCATGATATTTACTATAAACTTTAATGATAAATCAGTCAAAATGTCATCCTACTTAATTGATGTTTTTGTTACCACAAAGTAATGCATTTGCCAAACGTTGGTCAGGTAGTTTTAATGCTTATGGAAACTTGTAGTAGGCTGTAAAAAGATCTATTGTTAGTGCTTTAATTTTCTACTTTCCAATATTTTATTATCTCTATTCTCTTTCAAATAAAAGAAGACTGTAAAATAACAGGTTAGTAATTTCAGAGTTACAGAACAGAAGTTTTGCCATCAGGTCAGAAAATTTCATTCCATTCCAGATTTCCTGATGTACATTTAAATTTCTGCAGTTGCCATTACCTTCTGCTATTTTAGCAGCCTAGTGTGTCATCCTGAATTGTGCAGTCGTGATAGAGAAAGAGAGACTGGAAGTGTTGCACAAAAAACTTCAGCATCTCAGATAATTATGATATACAGGAAATGGTTCACTTACCAAAAAATTTACACAGTTGCAGGTTCATTTATGTTGTCAGAACATCAGTAATATATTACTGACATAGGAATTCCTTACTTTTGCTTTGATTAGGAAGTTTTATTGCAGTTATTAACAGAACCAAGCAGATGGCATTGAGGATTGTGAGAAATTCTGTATAACAAAACAATGAGTTTTCTTTAAATTTTGTATTTGACAGCAATCTCTAATGAACTACAATTTTAAATACAAATGGTCCATTATCTTAAAAACTAATTGATACAAAGTGCTGAAGCTAATTATAGCTGAATAATTATTCTTATTTCAGTCCCTTTTAACATAAAAAATGTTTAAAAATCTTAAATTTCCTTCTGCTGCACAAGAGTTTATTCTTTTTATCAGTCGACTGTAAAAGTGTTAGTAATATTTCTTGAAAAATTCAGCTTATTATCGATATATTAAATTTAAAGGGAGTCGATTAATGACACTAAACAACACTTACTTTTAAATTTTTCCGGAGCATGTTTCAGAGACTTTGCCTCTATCCTCAGCCGGCCATCGACGGAACTTGCTGAACAAATCTTTCTGGGGGATGTCAAAATTGAATACTTTGTTCCTATTTTTTGAAATGAAGATTTGTTCCCTTGTGGATAGTTCTTGTTTTCCTGATGTATGTTTTAGTAGTTTTGGTTCTGGATTTATGTTGTGGTTTTTTTCCCAAAAATGTGGCAACTGCTGATTTTTCTAATTGTTTATATTTTATGTTTCTAAAGTGTTCCTTTGCTCTTGTTTCTAAATTTCTTTTGGTTTTTCCAATATAAATTTGACTACAGTCACTGCATTCAATTTGATATATACCAGATTTTTTGTTAGATGGAATGGCATCTTTGATGTTGGAGCAAATTAGGTTTTTTAAGGAGAAATGGTTGACTGGTGGTAGTTGAATGTTTTGTTTTTTGAAGACTTTTTTGAATTTGTCATAGGCCCATGGATGGAAAGTGAATTTTTTGAAAATTATATTAGTTTCTGTAGCTGAGAGGGTTGTGGTTTCCTTTATTAGCTTCTTTTTTGCTAAGTTCACTTTTTTGTCTAGTAATGATTTGGGAAAGTCATTTTTTTGTGCTATTTCAATAATTTTGTTGTATTCTGTTTTGTAATCTTCTGCTGTGAGAGGGATGTTGACCAGTCTGTGTGCTAAACTATTGAAGATTGCCTGTTTGTGGGATCTTGGGTTGTAGCCATTAGCTTTTATGTAGTTGTCTGTCTGTGTTGGTTTTCTGTAAATGTCAAGGTTTAGTCTGTTTTTATTTCTCATTATTTCTAGATCCAGAAATGGTAAATACTCGTCTTTTCCAATTTCTACAGTGAACTTGATGCTTTTTTCTTGGATATTTAAAAGTTTTAGTGCATCACTGATGTGTTTTTTTGGTACTATTGCAAAGATGTCATCTACATATTGTTGCCAGAGTTGGAACATCCAATTATCAATAGTTTATATATATAATGGACCATAAATTGGATAAATTTAACAATGGGGAGATACGGCATTTAAACTACACATAATCGGAAAATCTTAACAAAGTGCATAATTTTTTTATTTCATAGAAAGGAGAATATCTATGAACTACTTTTTCATTGTATTTTTTTTTTTTTTTTCCCTTTAATTCAGTTTTCTGATCAAGTTGTTTAATAAACCAGATAAACATTAAGAAAAAATTAAATGTTCCAAGCTACTGCTTTCTGTTATATAAGTAAAATGAGTGAGTAACATTTAAATTTTAATAGGATATTAATTTGTTCGTTTAGTTTTACTAAACTGTAGATTGGCATTATTTCATCTGTCGGACGAGATGCCTATCTTTAGCCAATAGCAAATTGATTCCATAGTGAACAGAAATAAAAATTAAGTTTTTTTTTTATGGATGCTCTTTAAATGCTGTAGTTTCCAACATCCTGTTCCATATTGGGCATGAAGGACTGCTTAATTTTATTATTTATTTTATTATTAGACATTAGGTTCTTTTATGTGCCGCTAGGTGTTATGGTAAAGATTTTTAAACCTGAAAAAGATCCCTCATCCTCTTCCAGGTTTAACCAGCAACCTTCGGAATCAGAGGTTAACATGTTACCCCTAGACCACAGAGGACAATCTATTTTTAATTAAAGATGTAAGGCACAGAAATATAAGACAGGGACATTCTTGAACTGACAGCAAAAGCTGTTATAGTTCATTTATCATAAATTTTGAATAACAGAAATGGGTTTTGATCAAAATTAATTTTACAGAATTACAATAAAAGAATAAAGCAACTGTAGGATTTTGTTAATTTAATGAATAAGCTAACTAAATTTTGTTTTAAATATGAACTGTATTAGTGACGGTGAGAAAGTTAAATTGATATTGCATATTGAAAAAAGCTTGGCTAATCTCCCAAATAAATACAAATTTTGTCACAGTATATAAAATTTAGAATAACTCATGAAAAGTCTATGTTCTCTATAAAGAAAAAATCTACTTTTAAATTGCTTGAAAACATGAAAGGGATTTCTTGGAAGATACTCCTGCTCTAACATTATGCCATTTTTCAACATTTTTACATTTAGTGTCATAATAGCAAGAATAAGAAATTTAGTTCTTATAAGAAAGTCTGTCTTGTATATGTAGGCATGAGGCTGGGAGTCGGGTTGGTAGGCTGTGGCCTGCTTGTGGCCTGTTATGTCATGGTTTATGTTTTTCAAGAAAGATATAGTACCTTCTCTTTTCACGAGCTGGAAATTATTTGTGGAATGCCTAGGATTTAATGGTCTCTTAAGTTTTCACTTTTGTAAAATAGTTTGGTGAGGTTACATAAGTCCATAGGTACGTTAAATGTGTTGACATAATATAAGGAACAAATAATGAATCATAAAACAAGTCATCTCCAATCTTTTATCTTCAAATGTCTAAAGGGAAAGAAAAAGATTCAAGTTCTATGCATATGATATATATTTAAAATGTTGTACCTTGCAAAATTAGGATTTGCCAGAAAGGAATATTTTTTAAACATGTGGACTCTTGTTGATATTTATGTTTGTTGAGAATAAGGATATGAATTGCACAGGTTTTGGTATTAAAGAACTTAATTATACAGAATTGCAATTTGGTCATTTGGTTAAGTAATTATGTCTTTGTACCCTAAGGGAACAAAAATAGTAGGTACTTATGTTTGTGTTTGAAGAATTATCACCAAAGATCAGAAGGAAAGCTTTTTTACTTGTGGTATCTTACCAACAATCTGCATTCCTGTAACTATGATTTCAAAAGTGTGCGGCTGTGAGCAACAAAAGATTTTAATTTCATAGCCAACATGGGTATGAATGCAAAGAAAGCCTAACTAGGTATAGTTTTTCATTTTTATATGAGGAGCAGTCAAATGGAAATAGGTCAAGCACCAACATTTGTCAATGAAAGCATGATATCTCAGTTGAAAAAACAATTTGTAGTCAGTTATTTTCACACTTCATCACTTACATTTTTATATTATTGAGGAACTAGTTCGGAAGCCATTGCTCCCATTTTCAAACTCTATCCAAGACAGTTGGATAGAGGTTGAAAATGGGGGTGATGACTTCCTAAACTAGTCCCTCAGTAATATAAAAATGTAAGTGACGAAGTGTCAAAAAAACCTACTACATATAGTTTTTTTAATTAATTTTTAGGTCACTGTTACTAAATTCCTCCAATCATGCATAAATGTTATTATCTCAGCTTTAACAGGTAACCCATATATCTACTGACAGTCACTTTCATTCCTGTAAAAACTGTTAGGTTAAATCAAATTCAAAGGGAGTCGATTAATGACACTTTTACATTTTTCCGGAACATGTTTCAGAGACTGCCTCTATCCTCAGCCGGCCATCGACTGGTTCTCATTGGTGTAGTTGACGATATTTTGTCACAGGTATCCTCTGGTGGCGGTTCAAGGAACTTGCTGAACAAATCTTTCTGGGGGATGTTGAAATTGAATACTTTGTTCCTATTTTTTGAAATGAAGATTTGTTCCCATGTGGATAGTTCTTCATTTAAAAAATAGTAACAAAGTATTCAATTTCGACATCCCCCAGAAAGATTTGTTCAGCAAGTCCCTTGAACCGCCACCAGAGGAGACCTGTGACAAAATATCGTCAACTACACCAATGAGAACCAGTCGATGGCCGGCTGAGGATAGAGGCAAAGTCTCTGAAACATGTTCCGGAAAAATTTAAAAGTAAGTGTTGTTTAGTGTCATTAATTGACTCCCTTTAAATTTGATTTATCATAACAACACTGTTTTCAACACTTCCAAGAAAGGAATTGCAACTGTTGTTATGTTACTTATTATTAGTTGACTTCATGTCATCCAATGTTTACAAGAGAGTTGTTCAAAGCAGGTAACTTGTCAGTCCTGTACCATGATGTAGTAGGCTACAGCGTTGCACCCCCAACTCCTTGGGGTTGTGGATTTTAAGTCCCAGATATAGGACTGGTGTCCACTTAGGCACCATGAGGAAATTGAGGAGCTACACTAGCTACAGAAATATAAAACAAGTCATCTTTAATTTTTTTAATATCTTTTACCTCCAAATGCCTAACAAAAGTCTAAAAAGTCAACTTTCCAGCTGGGGTTGCCATGAAGCTGACAACATCTCCTCCCCATATTGATTGGCTCATCGCCTACCTCTACCTTGCATATGTGGGCATAATGCTGGCAGTCAGGTTGACAGGCTCTGGCTCTCTTGCAGGTTGTTGTGCCATGGGTTACGTTCCTTTACATTACGTTACTTTAAGTTATGTTACGTTATGTCACAAGTGTATACAAGCTCATAATCTATTATAAATAGCTTAATCAAATGATCATTGTGAAAGTACATGCATAGAAATTAACAAACTTAAGACGTGAACATGCCACTTATTTTAAAATTCCTACACTGAATAAAACATTTTATTTACAAGGGTAAGTAAAAAATTACGCACAACTTAATGTTTCTTATATTGGCCATACCGAATTCTGTCTTAGGGCATTTGATTGTTATGATGTTGCAGTCCTACTATGAAAGTTTGATCATCATTCTGCCATTTTTCTTCCTTTTGTTGCAGATAGATCATGGCCACTCCATTAGAAGTTTGTACCAAAGAGGAACAATGATCAGTGATCCAATTTTTATGCTCAAAAGGCATATCAGGAGCCAAAATACATCAAACTTCATCAATAGTCACTCGTCTATTTAACAGAAGCATGTCACATGCAAGCTCAATATTGTCATCAGTTGTGGCCGCAGCTGGTCGTCCAGCTCCTTCCTCGTATGTAACATTTGTGCAACCATTTTTTTATTTGTTGATCTATTTGTAAACACTCCTCTGTGGCAAGACACTGTTCCCATATTGTGCCAAATATCTTCAATGAATTTTGGCCCCTGATGCGCCATCCTACCACAAAAATCAAATCACTGGTCGTTGTTCCTCTTTGGTGCAAACTTCTAATGGAGTGGCCATGATCTATCTGCAACAAAAGGAAGACAGTTGGTGATCAAACTTTCATAGTAAGACCGTAATCTCATAACAATCAAATACCCTAAGACAGAATTCAGTATGTCCAGTGTAAGAAATGTTATAGTTACATTGCAGATAATTTTTTACTTACCCTCATATTATATAAATTTGTAAAACTTAAGTGAATTTTGCATCATTTTCATATCTTTTTGTTTTCTGCATTATACTTTTTTCTACCATGTAACTTGACAGCTTTTAAAATGGGCAAAATCTGTGCATAACAATAGCAAGGATGCTTATATTTCCTGTGCTGTGATCATAAATGCTAGAATTTTCTTGCTTTAAGAATTTGTTTCATCACACCCAGAATGGTTTTATAAATGTAAAGGCTTGGTAACATCTTGAATTTTTGCTGTTCAAAGGCTTTTCACACAAATAAAGCCTATTTCAATTCTATGGATATCTGATAGCTCTTTTCTGTAAAATAAAGATACTTCATCAGTGATATAGTTAGGTTTCATATTGTAAAAGTATAAAAATTGCTAACACAAAACCAGTGGAAGATAATCCAAAGCTTTACAAGAATTTCTAGTAAACTCAGAATGGCATTTTCAATTACATGCTTACAGTGTTTATTGGATGCTTGAATTACAGGGTCATTTTCACTAGCAAATATATTAGCATCCTTCTTAAAGCCCAGATATTTCCCAATTTTCTTACAAAGAGAGGCATTCTTATACATTATACTTTAAACTTAACAAACACTATGCAACTGGTTAAGAATGTGAACTTGTTAGTATTCTAAAAGTTTCTAAATGGACAGTACTATCTTAACTCTCATTGTGGAAAACATATTAAGAGCTAACAGAGGCAACAAATCCTTTTCATTTGACTGCTCTTCATTATGATAAACCATAGTTTCTGGTAGACTAAAAAGTTTACAGAAGGCAATAAAAACTTCTTAAGACTTACAATTACTTTCTTGGAAGTGTTGAAAACAGTGTTGTTATGATAAATTAACTTTAAAGAGAGTCGATTAAAGACACTAGACATTATTTTTCAAGTATGATATCCATAAGGTCCAACATGCTTGGTCCAACATTTTTTCAGATTTTTCAACTTCCTGGTTGGGTAAAACTGGCTACAATGTAGCTTATGCAAAGTTGCAAAGCATCTTTGCTTAAAGATGAAATTTCAGGGTGCGATTTAGAAGTGTTGCCTCTATAATTATCTGCATTTCTTATACTGTAATCAGTTAGGTACCCTTTTCTGATGTATAGCCTCAATCTTTGACTAAGCAAGAACTTAGCTGTAGAAAAAATAATTAAATCCATGGAAAGTAAATTGATTTATGTTAATTTCACCAGAAATTTGCTTTGTAGTTGTTAACTTTTACATGTGAATGATAGGAGGCTTTCTTGATCATTCCAGGAACTCTGCCTTTTTTGGCTGTTAATAATCAAGGTATTCAGGATAATAACAGATCCTAACCAAAGTTCATTTAGGGAAAGCCTTTTTTCTTTTGAAGTTCAACACTCATTTTAACAGGGAGATTTAATTTTGAGATTTCTGAAAATTTTTAAAGTACACCTGCTAGTTGTTGAGTAAGAAGTAAAACAGAGGTTATTTTGCTAAAAGTGAATTATAGTATTACTCTTAGTTTTCTTATCAAGATAATAAATTTAGCATCATCTTTACACTTTATTTTTTTTTCTTTTTCTTTTTCTTCTTCTTCTGTAGAATCAACTCACCTTTGTTATTATTTTGGAATTATTTGTTTTTCCAGAAATCTAAGTATCAACCATTGTAATGATTCATTGTTTGAGATCTTATTGGTTTCTTCTTGAACTTTTGATTGAGGTTTGAGTCAAATATATTTTAATCTAAAAAGAGCAAACAAAACTTGTGTTTCAGAACTTTTTTTTACCGCCACTTATTTATAAACTATAAGCCATTTACTGTGTATTTTTGTCAGTCTCATAAAACTGTATTCAGCAATATGCCAAAACCATATCATAAACTTTATTAATGATTTTTGGAATGGTTCTCATGTAATAGATTCTTAAGATGCATATGGTCACATTTGAATTTGGAAATTTGATAATTTGTGGTGGAGCATACAACCTGAGATTGTTTATTTCTGTTGCAAGCTATACCTCTCAGCAAAAAAGGTTGATATTGTTGTTTTTCTCCAGCAGTCCCACTATTTTGCTCAAACTGTTTAAAAGCTGCAGTAAATAACATAAAAACATTTCACTCCATAATATAAAAACGCTTAAAATACAAAAATCCATGTTTTTTTTTTTTTATTTTAATTATGTTTGTTTTTCACTGTTAGTGATAATTAAAACCTTACACTAAGATAGCTATACAGTGCACTAATGTTTTGTAAGTTGGCATAAGTTAATTTTTGTCATTACCGCTACACAAGCCTGGAAGTGTTATGGCTTTCCATGATTAACAGTTTGATTTCCTTGACCATATTAGGTTTGTTCCAACAAGGAGTTTCTGATCAGTTAATCTACGGGTCTCATAATTGCCTGATGCGCATTGAAGGGGTCAGAGGTTTATTGAACTAGGTGAATGTATGTGAATACAGAGTTTGTTTGGAATTTGCTGACATTAAGATATGACTGATGCATGTACCTAAACTATCAGGGACTGTTGTAGGAACAAACCTACCCTTTATTCATAGGTAATCTATTTGAACATAGAAGTTAGATGTATATATGCAATTATACACCATTTTCAGTTTTTATCAATTACATGGTGATAAAATTATAAAAATGTAAATGTTCACAACTTTCTGCTTGTATGTACATGTACAAGCACAATTAATGTTAATATATTTTTTAATTTGGAGCAATAGGCAGAAACACATTTACAGCTTGGCATAGAGCATGGCTTTGCTTTCCATCAGATTACTGAATATGTTTATGCTACTTTTTTTCCATTTACTTTTGCAGCATAGAATCATGCTGTATTCACAATATTCCATCCCATGCACATACCTCTGGTGTAATCACAAGCATGCTTATCTTATGCACCATATATTGGTGACCAGTGGAGGGCATGCACAAGATAAGTATTGTGTAATAGTGATGTTACCAAGGTAAAAAACACTGCTTTTTGATAAGTGCTTATAAGTGATGCTTTGGAAACTAATACTATCCTATGAATTTCAAATTACATTTTATGCTTGCTTCTTAAATATGCCACAATCAGCTGCAGTTAGTAAATTAAATTTACCATTTCTGTACTTTGAATTAAAAACCAATCATAATCACTCTAAAATATATCTGGAAACATCATACTCCAAGCTGTTTTATAAAGTATGAAATTGTCTAAATTATCTCCTTTTTTGGTATGTTGCCCACCTACTTTCATTACTATAAGACTGGGTGATCAATTTTCTTCAGAAATTCCTGATAGTAATTTTGAATCAGTTCCATTGTTTAAGTGAGAGTATAACTTAGTCTAGTTCCAAGGAACTGATGTGGAGGAAACCGAATAATATAGAGAATGAGAGAAGTGGAAAGAGAGAGCCTTCCAATGAAACCTGTGCCATCAAAAATGCATATGGATTGATAAGTCAATGTCTTGCTACTGTGAAGCCATGTTATTTTGTATGGTACATCTTTATTACAATGTATATGATGTAAGTTATACAAGAAACCAACTTCTCTGCCAATGTGTCATAATCATGGCCTCGATTTGAAATTTGCAGTCACTTGTTCCCTGTCCCAGCATAACTGAGCCAGTCATACAGAATGTGACTTATTTATCTCAAGAAAAGGTGACATATTTAAAATAACTGATTCCAGCTGACTTCATCAGAAATTAACTGAAATTTTGGAAAATATAGGATGAAATCATTGAGGCAGAGGTCAACATTATAATGAAAAGTACCTTGACTTATCCTCCCAGTTCAAAAACAGCTAAACACAGTGTTTTTTTGTAAGATTCTTGCCACTGTTACGTAACTTGATTGAGCAGATTACTACCACACAAGCTTATCATGAGTAATTTTTTACCAACATGAATTTTGTACTTCTGAGGCAGCTACTACTCTAAATTTACCTAAATCTAAAGATGTCTTTACTGTCTTCCATACTTAGGTACAGTCCATACCTGCACATAATTTCTCACAAATAAGCAAATAAATGTATGGAAATCATTTAAAGCCTGTTTGAGCCGATTTGTGAACATTATGCTGATGTTTGCATGTAACGTTTAGTTTGCATGGGTGGGTGTGAAGTGGTCTGTGTGTGTGTTTTCCATCCATGGTGGAAAACATATAACAATCACAAACACTCAGGTATGTTTATGAGTGGATACATACAGCACTAACAGTAATGCAATTAATTTAAATTGCACATAGGAAAACAATTTGATATTTTGGAAAATAAGAGCTTCAATAACAGTAATGCCAGCAATCGAAAACTTACTTTTCACCTCATACTTGGGGAACATGTAGAAGGAAGATTATTAGAGTAGAACAATGAAAATTGATGGAATCAAAACCTTCCATGAAAATAATGAAATTTTTTAAATAGACATGGATACACTTTAAATGTTTGAACAACAGTTTCACGAATTGTTCACAGATATTCAGTACAGCTCTTGCCAGGGAAATCAGTGAGAGCTAGGCTAATCTTTGCAAGGTTTTCCTTTCCAGTAGCACATTGTGCTAACAATACAAAACCAGCCTTTCAATGTTAAACAGTGTATTCTGAACAGTCTGGTAGTACAGTTTCTATAAAACTGCATATGCGCAAATGTGTTCAATGTCCTTAGTGCATTCATTTATAATACAACCTAATGTTGTTATTCCCATTTGTCAGAAATTGAAAGAAAAATCCTTGAGCACTCAGAACTGTAAAATAGTATCACAAGTCAGTAAACTGGTATTTTTGTTTGCAGGCATCAGGTATAGAGATATTCACTAGATGGCACGTTTGTATTATGGTGAAGGTCTTGCTAACACAATGTCATATTTTTAGCTTTAGCTGCACCTAGCTCCAGATAAATTTGATCACCCTGTATACTCATATAACATACTCATATACTTATAACATCTTATTTTTAAAAGAAGATGCGGGAATGTCATGTATTTCTCCACGCGGGAGCTGCAATGTTACCAAGTTATGCAAGTAATGCATATCCCCCTCTTTACCCTCTCAATATTCGAAACATGTAAACAAGGGTTTGAGTTTATCTCACCTTAGCAAAAATATGCAGAGTTAATCTATATTAGCCTACTTTAAGAACAAAAATAAGTTGTTCTTAGCACACATTCACTATAATATAGTGTCTTCACAGTGAGTTTTTTTTTAAAAATAATTCACCAATATTTGATCTTATGAGCATCAGTTTTCTGTTATTTATTTTTTTTTTAATTCAAATCCCAGATCATGGAGGACTTTGTTCAAAGAATGAAGGCTTATTTCAAATAATTTTGCTTCTTTAAGAGAGGAAAGAAGCTTAGTGTGGTAGAATACTCCCTTTGGGTGTAATAGTCATAGATGTGCCTTCTTATGGCATCTAATTGAAAACTATCCAGTTGTGTGACTGGAGATGCTTTTGATCTTTGTTTCCCAGGAGTTGCAACTATTGATGGATCTGGCTGTAACTGCTTCTCTTTAGAGATTCTAGGAACAGTCACCTCCCTTATTTTAGGGTACATGCAATCCTTTTTCTCACTTGGTTGAAAGGAATAAATGGTTCATTGTGAAGGAGAAAATTCCCCTCGTCTTTTTCAAAGAATTTCTTAAGAGAACAGACAAATTCTCTAGCTTGGCTGTGCAATGTGACAACCCAAACGTAAGCTGAAATTTGTCTTGGATCATGAATCCTTGGTCTACCTCTAATTCTACAACCATTAAGTCTTACTTCTATAACAACATATTTTAACAAACTAGGATAACAACATACAGTGCAATGGAACACATAAGCAAACTGTTTCCCGCACATAACTAGCGAAACTGACCCGAGAAAAACAAGTGATTAACCAGTGTAACCAATGTAGCAACCTTTGTTTATGTTTCCATAGTAATTACCATCCCTTCTTACCCTCCACGTTGCGTGCTTGACAGCTATCGTGTATCTTCATTTAAAAATCAGACTGTAGTTATTTTTACATAAGTATTCAAATATTTATAGAACTGTAAAACAGTTTATTTCTAGGTAATATTACTTTGGACAGTAGATGAAATTGGTGTGTGATACAAAATGGCATGCTATGTCTTGCTAACAGTGTGCACATTAAGCAACATAGTGTGACTTTTCCAAGTTATATGATCTAATGTTCTGTCCCATAGCATAACATGCCTTGCCATTCCAGTCTCTGCTGTAGCTGTGTTTCTTCCTTATGAGTGCGACACAAAAGGTTAAAGAAATGTAATGATATTAAAAAAAACGGCTTTATATGCAATTCTCTTAAGTGGAAATTGCTTTGAAAACAGATATACTGTAAATTGTGCAGGTTAATTATTATAGGCCACAAAAATTAGAATTAAGCATTATATACAGTATTTAAAGGAAATAGATTTATATATTTTTTCTGCATTCTTTCCAAAATAGAAACATACCAGTACCAGTGATATGTGTAACTGTGCCATATATGTCTATTCTAACTGTTCTGATTGCTTTTTGCAATTAATGTTGAGGCAATAAACACAATTCTTTTTATAGTTCAAATTCATTGTTATCAGAGTTAATGGCACATTAAAAATATTAAAGATTGTGTCCTTAATTGGCCCTAGAGGCCCTCTAATAAAATCAATGGGTGCTTGGTGGGTTATAAAAAAAAGGCCCAATACCATTACATTTAAGTTTTCAAACTAGAATACTAGAATAAATACTGATGTACTCTAGTTAGGTTTAAGCCAAATGTTGGTTTCCTTGTGCCTAACATAAGTATGCATGTGAGTAATATGTGCATGGATGAGAGTTATTCAGAGAATGTGTGTGTGTGTGTGTGTGTGTGTGTGTGTGTGTGTGTGTGTGTGTGTGTGTGTGTGTGTGTGTGTGTGTGTGTGTGTGTGTGTGTTTACAAGTGGTAAGTCAGTGCAATAATGCACAATAGGAATTTTACTGTCCAAGTGCAGAATACTGAACAGTTTTTTTTCTTTTTGGTTAATTTGAATTTATTATTGGAATGACAAATCATGAATGCAGTGAAATTATTGCCAGTCCTTGTTATTTGCTAAACTGTTTGTGACATACAGATATTACAGAAGATGATATTAATGTTTATATGGAATAATAAAAGTTATTCTCCTTAACTTTAAGTTGGAATAAAAGTTAGTTAACATTTTATACGTGGCAATTACATGTTTTCTCTCTACTAGCTCTTGGCAACAATGAATGCCATATTTTTCTGGAACTGCCTTCTCATTTAAATGTGATGGGCTCTTCATCTTTATGCAATACTCAGATAATTTGAGAGATTAGAGCGTAAATACTACTTGTAGAAAAATTTAAAGCTTAGGTAGTAAAGGCTGATTTCCCTGAAAAAAAAAGTGCATTTATTTAATGCAAGAATTAAAATGTTAGGACAATTGCATAGCACCAAAATATTCTTTAAATAAGCAATATAAACTTTGTTAATTCATATCTGCAGGAATTGAACATTGTATGGGGGAGTTAGCAATGATTTCAGACAGTGCAAGGTTTAGATAATAAATTAATAAATATTTGTATGTATTTGTATAAATAACAGCTTTTCTTTTCCATTTGTGAAAAACATTGAGTACCTGATATTTAGATATCAGAATTAAACACTTTGATTGAAATGTTAGCAGATTTATAAGTTAGTAATGTTTCATTTAGCTGTCTGTTCCCTCTTCCATGTACACTATTAAATATAACTGTACAGAAAAAAATTCTCATAGTACACATTTATTTTAAGTATTATATTCCTCCAAAGCCATTGGGAAACATTTTGATGTATAGAAGTGCATAGAATTGTTTATGTGAATAATTAGTTATACATTTATGTTATGTACAGATGCAGTATTTAAAAACAATCTTTATCTTTTCCTATTAATATTATTATTTATAAAAGCTTATTCCAGTGGACATTAGTGAAATGTTGGTTAGTATCAAATATGATTTGCCTGAGTAATCAATTGTTTGCAACTTGTGTACAATTTAGCAGTTGTTCAGATAAACTAGAAAAAGAGACTATAATAAATCAACAGTCTGCAGTTCTCATAATCGTAACACTGAGAGTGAATAAAATTGTGAATCTCTTAAAAAGTGTATTTGAATTTTAGTCATTATGGACTCCTAGTTGGTAATATATGTCATTTTTTAATATTCCTTATTAAAGGATAGCCATGCGCAAAACTTTTTTGAGAGCTTTAAGATACAATGGACTCTATACATTGCATGCAATGATGGAAGGATAATAATTGTTTAAAGCAGAGGAATTAGCTTTCGTGATTGTTTTTCTCCCAGAGTTGTAGAGTGTGTCTAATAGTGTTTATTTTTATATAAAACAACATGTTAGTCAGCAAAATTATAATAAAATAAAGGTCACATAATATTAGTTTCGCAGTCTATTTTCTGCACATGTTATTTAAAGTCCCATTCTTCGTCTTTATGATGATGACAGATTTTTTTCAAACGCTTGTACTTCTGAGGTAGAGTAACACTTTGTTATTGTAAATAAGTATATTTTTGCAAACATTGAGTTGAATGTAATTTGGCAAATAATTATAACATAAAATACTTGAATTAAAAATACTGCAGCATTACCTAAGATACCAGCCAGTTTTTATATATTATGAAGTGAATTATTTATTAGACAATTACAGAATAAAATAAAGTAAATTATGACAAATGTATTCTTCTTATTTCTCCTTTCCTTATGCTCAGAATGCAAGCTTTTAAACTAATGACTTTTCCATAATGCCTGTTATCAATGTAAAGTAACTCATATAGATTCATTATAATTAAATAATAGTCAAGAAATTACATGAACATATTAAATTATAGATGACTCATCTATAATTTAATAATTATTTCGCTTCACTGTGGTGTTCCAATACAATTAAATTTCGATACATGAGCATAGTTTTACAATTAAGAACTTAGTTTATTTATTGCTAATAATTAGATTCATGTCATTTTTTTTCTTTTTTGGAGCATCATAGGTGCTTCTAATTTGCTCATGAATTTGGATCATCAAATTTACATTTATTCATCAAAGAAGTATTTGTTACAAAAGTGTTACTACTCAGTAGAAGATTATTTAAATGACAAAGGGTAGGAATAAAAGGAATGTAAATTTTAATTATTTATTTGGTTATTATGCTTAACAACTTATTGTAATTCTTGTTTTTTGTTACTATTTTTTGTGTAGTTAGTAATTTGACAATTCCACATCATGAATGATTTACGGATGCAATAAATGAATATGAATTCACCACAAAATTCATGCAGAATATGGGCTTCATAAAAAAAAATGCTAAGACAAACATTACATTTAATTTTCATCATTTCTCCAATTTTGTAATGGTATAATTGATTTCTTTCTGCATAGGTCTTTCATCATATTTCTGAAAACAAGGTTTGTATCATCTGCAAAGAGAGTACTACTGATTGGAAAAAGGTAAGATGGAAAATTATTGATATAAATTAGAAATAGGATTGTTCTCAAAATTAATCCCTGAGAAATGTCTGATTCTGTAGCAGCAGAATTTGAACAAGCACCTTCTAATACAACCATTTGGTATCTATTTTCAAGATAAGCAAACTATTTATTAGCTTGTCCTCTAACACCATAAGCCTATAACTTCTTTAAAAGAAGTATATGATCAACTGTATCAAATGCTTTATTTAAATATAAGAGTAAGCCTGCTACTTGTTCATTTTTGTCCTTATATTTTATAAAAGAAAGAATTGCACTATCAGTTTGGCTTTTCTTTTCTGAAGCCAAACAATAGGTATTTCAACTTTTGAGGATATATAATATATAATGTTACATAACAAAACTGTATAAGCATAATGTTTCTGACAAGTTTTATTATTTACAGTGCTTTCATACTTTAAGAAGTTGTACTTTTTTTTTAAGTTTACTATTTGTATTTGTAAACTGATTATGAAGAAAGGTATGGTTCTGCATGCAAAACAAGCATATGCAATGGCACAAGTTAGCGTGCTATTAAAAGTTTTTGTTTACATTACCATTTTATTGACACAGAAAAGTAGTTTTATTTCAGGTTTGTGTTTAGCACATGGAATGAAAGCAGTGGGGAGAGAGAAAAACAAGTGAGAGTGGAAAAGGAGAAGAAAATAAGGGAGGAACATAGAAAAAGATGTGATACGGAAATGAATGGGAGAATGAGAGAGAAAGTGAAGACTTTCAGCATTTAACACAATAATGCCAGAGGAGCTTTAAGTTTTTCTGTCAAAAAATGGAAAACAAAGTTTATGGGGAGAGGTGCAGTAGGCAAATTTTATTATGAAGATTTAGAATAAAATTATTTACTTCAATAAATCTTTAGTAGGTAACTATATCAAACATCTTGTTTTATATCCTTGAGTAAACCCTCAGTCAGTGCTTTTCTCATCTTTTAAAAGAATCCACATATAGTAACATAACATCCAGAAAATGGTTCAAGAAAAATTAGTATACTTATAATAGTGATCAAAGATTATAATGTTAAACAAAGAGTTTTTTATAGCATTTTATATTAAAAAATATAAAATATTTGAGTCCTACAAGTGTCTGTGAATTGTGAATCAAAAAGATTTTATTTATGATCTTGTAATAAAATTAGTTTTAAAGGCTAACAAAATCAATTGTTATATCAGTCTCTGTGGTTAGAGGAAAACAAAATAATGAATGAGGTAATTGTAAAAGTGTGGCAGTTGTTTCTGTTTCCATAGAAAGAAATTCCAAATTAAGTATTGCATGCAATAATTTTTTAAAGAAATATTTATTTTAATGAATAAACATTTGTGATAAACATGCAGGATTGTACAGGCTGTGACAGATAAAGAAGTCCTTTCCTTCTATGCAAAGAGAATGACAAAATTGTCTCTGATTTAAGTGGACCTCCAATGTATTCTGTCATCACGAACAAGCCAGATGTAATCATACATGAATTTGAAATAATAGTAATTTAGAGGTAAGAATGTTAATCATAAAAATGGAATTTTTAAATGTTAAAGGGATTCAAGAGTAAAACCTGTAATAAGGCCAGGAATTTGTCCTAAACTTTAGTGGGGTTAGGGTGTATTATTAATACACAATGGCTGTAATCGCCAACAGGGGAAGATGTTACACATGTAATCTGTCATCCTTAATAAGAAACAGAGATCTTGTTGAGGAGAGTTTCCTTTTATTTTAAATTTCTAGAAAAATGTTTTAATGAAAAGAGATTTTGTTAATTGCCTACTCTTCATTGTAGGTGAGTGAGAAAACTGCATTTGGGGAGTAGAATAAAGAATGCCACATAGTATATGCATTCTGTTCCTGCCTGCAATTTTATTATTCACTACTCTAATTATAATAATGATATTGCCTTTTATTAGACATTTTTCGTTCCTAACAAGGACATGCTGGTTTTAACATTGAAAGAAAATACGAAAGAAAAATCAGTTTTAACTGAAAAACTTTATATAGCTAAAAGCCTAATAAGTGTGGTAGTTTTCAATTACACTATAAAGAATAAACAATTCTTTGTGTTCATTAAAAACTGATAAAAGCAAAATTAAATGTTTATTTTTAAAATGTAGAAAAATATAGTTACAATAAATTATTTTATTTAAACATTTAAAAGAAGATACTATGAACCACTCTCACTTTAGTTGCATTACTCAAAGCTGCACAATAACACAACCATCTGTATCTTAAATTGGAACTCTGTACAATAACTTGAGTTACAAGCATCTTTGCTATAGGTAAAACAAATTAAGAATCAAAATACCTCAGCTGAGCTCATTGAAATATTTGCAGATTAGTTTCCTTATCTTGAATGCCCAGCTCAGTTGTTAAAATATGTACCTGTGCTAGAGTATAACCACTTAGTTGCACATTTTGTAAACCAAAACCTAGAATTTCAATGCTTTGTGTAATTGCAGTTTCTTTGTACATTACATAAATGATGCACTAAGACGAACTAACAGATGGGTCATTGCTGATTTTAGATATTTTAAATAACCCACAATGGAGTATGAGGAAGATATGCGTACATCTTTTGAAAAGGAAAAGCAGTGCATAAGGTAAGTGTTACAATGATTAATGGAACTTAATTATGTTAGGATTTTTACCTGTTATTAAAAGCTGTTCAAAATAGTTATAACCTCCACTATTTTATTTTGCTATTTTCATAGCTACAAGTGATAATTGTAAGCATGGGAATTTGAAGAGAACTCTGAAAGACTAATAATCCATTGATCTTTTCATGGTCCCTATTTCCTATCTTAATAAATTTGAGTACTTTGTAGGTTTTTTTTTTTTTTTTTTTTTTTTTAATAATCGGGAATAGTCTAATGAAGTAATTATGATTATAATGAAATAATTATTTAAATTAGCGATTGAGAGTTGTCTGTGGCTTATGTCTGTGAGATCTTTTGAGAGTATGGGTTCTTTTGTCCTTCATTCTAGGTAAAAATTGTTGAAATAAAAATTATAACATATAAGAAAAGGTTTAAAGTAAAGGCCTCAATAGGCTCTGTAGTTTAATTTTTCTTTCTCTGCCACATACTGACCAGGTAGGGGAGGTATTAAATTTCACCAAAATTATTATATACTAAGACTTCACTGAAAATAAATGTTATGATGCTCATGAATCCAAGAACTTTCCTTTTTTTAGAAATTTCCATTGTATGCCTGTTAATTGCAAACTCAAAACATGAAATTTTGGAAAAATACCAATGTTTTTGAGTTCATTGTCTTTCAAGTGCAACAAATGCATTTTCAGAACCCCCCTCTCCCTGTCCAAAAATAACATTTACATGTTGCTAGACTATTTCTGCAAATATTTATTCTAGATTAATATGAAGTAGATTGAGAAATAAGCTTTGTTAAGAATAATTAGTAGTAATTGTATGAAGCTAAATAATTTAAATTGAAAAAATTGAAATTGAAGGAGCAGTGCAAGTAACGTAAATAAAGCACAGATTTGTGTGTGTATGTGTGCACATGTGCATGCATTGTTTATGTACTTATGCATTGAAAATCAACAGGCTATACATATACAGAAATATATTGAGGCTCCTAAGCTCCAAAGCATAGCCAAAATAACACTGTAAAGTAAACCCCAATGACTTTGTATTAATCCTTAATAACTCAGAATTAATATGCAACTTTTCCCAAAATCGCTAGCATAAGTTTTTCTTAAGCTTTGTAACCATAATCATGTAGCACATATGGCTAAAGCTTGAAATACCAATTCTGGAACATAGACGAAAATTTTGAAACATCACCTTATTAGAACATTGACATGTAATAAATAACTTTTATGATCAAAATTAACCACAGTACTGAATCAATATCTGAGATTAGAATTCAATTATCTATACTTCTTATCATCATCATCATCATCATCATCATCATCATCATCATCATCATCATCATCATCATCATCATCATCAAGTGCTACTCTGAAGTTATCAAGACAAACCAACAGTGGCGGCAGTCATATGTGTCACAAGGAAAAAAAACATATAAAATGTTTGTGAAATCAAAAAACAACCAGAGTGTCGAGTATGCCAAGGCTGTACTCAAGTCGAAAGTTAACCCTGCAAAAATGAAAGTTGGAATTTCTGCACTAAAAACGCTAAAAAATGGGCAGTTACTTCTGGAATCAGAAAGCCAAGGTGAACTAGAAAAAGTTTGTGAAGCAATAACTGAAACATGCGGGTTAGAACTCGAAAGTTATTTGCCGAAACTCAGGAATCCCAGAATTATTATATTTAATGTTCCAGAGGATATTACTATAGACAATGTAACAGAAGCCATAATTAATCAGAATTCAGATCTGAAATTGAGTGAAAGTGGCATAATTCCTAAATTCGTGTTTGCAGATAGAAGGAAGAACAAGAATTTGGTAATAGAAGTCACGTCACAAGTTCGTAGGTGCATTTCGGGCAGAAAACTTTAATTAGGCTGGCACATATGTAATAGTGATGACTATATGTCAGTTACACGTTGCCATAATTGCTGTAAATACCACCATAGAGCCCAGGAATGCACAGGGGAACAAGTATGTCCACATTGCTCTGGAAATAATAGAATGAATGAATGCCAAGCACCTAAAGAAAAACCACTGATGCATCAATTGCATCAATTATAACAAATACAATGGATCAATGCATATAAGTGAGAACCATTCATTGCTTGATAAAAGCTGCCCATGCTATAAAACTGCCCTGAAGAAGAATATGGAAAGAATCGACTATTAACATGGATGGTCACGCAGACAGAGGAAAGAATTATCTACGATGTGTACAGGTTAATTTACAACATAAAAGAGTACCAATGAATAATATTATATATAATATGAGCATTGACCTTGCCTTTATACAAGAACCTTACACCATACACAGTAATGTAGCAGGAGTGCTTAAATCTCTAAGAACCTACGAGAGTGGAAAGGGAAGGAAAAGGTCAGCACTGCTTATAAATAACAAAGACATAGACGCCATTCTTATTACACAGCTCTCTGACGAAGACACTGTCGTCGCAGAAATAACATACAAAAGAATGAAGTTTTACGCAGCTTGTTTATATTTCGATTCTACACATGATATCGAGGTAAATTTGAGGACAATAGAATGAATTACAAACTATATAGAGGAGAGTGGTATACTTATAGCAGCTGACACTAATGCCAGAAGTAAAACGTGGTATGACGTAACAACAAATCACAGGGGACAGCAATGGAAGATTTTCTAAGAATGTCCAACTTAAACATAGTGAATACTAGATCGGAGCCTACATTTGAAACTAGAAGAGGCAGCAGTTATGTTGACCTAACTATTGTTAACAATAAGTTGTTAAGGCATGTCAGTGAGTGGAGCTGTGGCTCCGTAGAAAGCTGCTCTGATCACAAGATTTTAACTTTAAAACTTACAAAGCAGATTGAAAAGACATCTACAATTGACATCGATCACATGAGAGCAGAGTATATAGTAAGGAATGAAGATTTCGAGAAATTCGACAATATTTTCCTTTTCACGGTGATATCTAAATTCAATTGCCACTATAATGAAGGGAACTTGCAGAAATTAGATCAGGAACTAAGCAGAACAGTAGCAAGTAAAACTGACGCAGAGGAAATGGCAAACCTCGCCTTTTCATGTATCATAACAGCTAGTAATGCAGCCTTCAAAGTTTCAACAGGTGCTAAACAATCGATAAAAAGGAAGACAGTATCTTGGTGGACAGGCGAACTAACTATATTAAGAAAAAGGGCAAATGCACTGCGGAGAAGATACCAAAGAACTGTCACCGGCGAAAATCTATGACAGGAGAGGAAAGAAAAATACCTGGATGGGAAAAGGGAATACGAAAGGAAAACGAGAGATGCAAATCTGAAGTCATGGAAAGCGTTTTGCACAATAAGTGAAGATACCAATCCTTGCGGTTTAGTATATAAAATAGCTTCCAGCAAACTCCGAACTGGTGTGAGATTGACTACACTACAAAAAGATGATGGAACATTTACCACAGATACTGAAAATACAATCAAGCATATGTTAGAACACTTTGTACCCGAAAACAATCAAAATAGTGACAACGAATTACACAAACAAATTAGAAAAGAAATTGAAGAACCCATCGATACTAATGATGATAAACCTTTCACAACTATAGAAATCATCATTAATATTCAAAAATTCAATCCACAGAAATCTCCTGGGAAGGACTGCTTATCTAGCGACATAATTACAAGAGCTTTCCAAAATCTCCCTCTATTCTTCACGCAAGTGTACAACATGTGTTTAAAGAACGGATGCTTTCCAAAAGATTGGAAGCAGTCCATTGTCATTCCAATAATTAAGCCCGGAAAAGAAGACTGCCAAGATGCATCAAAATACAGACCAATAAGCCTATTAAATATCAGAGGTAAACTACTAAAAAAAACTGGTGATTGACAAAATACTACACCATATGTACAGCAATTATTTGTTACACAATAACCAGTTTGGATTTATCCCCCAAAGGGGAGCAGTTGACGCTGCAATGGAAGTTAAATCTTTCATCAATAAATGCTTGAAGTAAAAACAATGTGAAATAGTCACTAGTCTTGATGTCAAAGGTGCCTTTGATGCAGCTTGGTGGCCTAGCATACTCAAGAATCTAAAACAGCTTAGATGCCCTAAGAATTTATATAATTTAGCAGTGAATCACTTCAGCAACAGAAGAGCAGTATTTTCAGTGAACAACTATACAGCAGAAAGAGAAGTACAGAAAGGCTGCCCACAATGATCATGCTGTGGTCCAGGTTTCTGGAACATAACGTACAATTCGATGCTGAATTTAGAATATGATCACCGGACAAGAGTGATCGCCTTCGCAGATGACCTGGTAGTAATGACAAGAGGAGCATACAAATCAGAAGCAGAGAACATTGCAAATCACGATCTTAGAAAAATCCAAAAATGGGCTGATGATAACAAAATTCAATTTAACCAAAAGAAATCCAAGGTTCTATTTATCACAAGAAGAAGAAATGTAGATAGGAATGTCAACATATTTTTGATTCATCATAAACTTAACCAAACCGAAGAAATAAAATACCTCGGAATATACTTAGATAGCAAATTTAACTTCAACGTGCACATTGAATATACTGCAGATAAAAAAATCTTGTTGGTTCATATGCTAGCAAGAACAGCAAAGCTACAATGGGGGCTAGGTTACAAAGCACTTAAGACAATCTATGAAGGAGCTATAGTCCCTGTCTTGACATACAGGGATAGATGCGATACGGAAATATAAAAATATTGCAAAATATAGAAGAATTCAAAGATTAATTAACATAAAAATGGCGAAAGCATATAGAACTCTCTCGTATGATGCATCGTGCGTACTAGCTGGAGTATGTCTCATAGAAATAACTATAGAGGAAAAAGTCCAAATACATCTGGCAACAAAAAGTCACAGCAGACTTCGACAAACCATTAGAAGTAAAACACTGGCGACATCCTGCTGAAGTGGCAACAATTCAGGAGGTGAACAAAGATACCATATACAGAATGGAAGCATACACAGATGCAAGTAAAATGGGGGAGAAAGTTGGCGCATCAGGAATTATATTTGAAAACGGAATTATGACACACCAGTTAAAATTCAAATTGCATGGCCACTGCACTAACAATCAAGCCGAACAACTTGCTATTGTAAAAGTATTAGAGAAATTAGAAGAAGTTTATTATGCCAGTTCAATAGATAGAAACAGAACCATTGCACTATACACTGACAGCAGAATTACTATAGATCTACTGAGAAACAACTGGAAAAGAAAACGACTAATAGAATCTATCATAGACAAACTTCTTGCACTAAACCATTTAAATTGGATCATCCACTTTGGCTGGGTTAAAGGCCACTGCAGAATAGAAGGGAATGAACTAGCAGATATGCTTGCAAAACGCGCTGCTATCGAAGATAGTGAAATAGTGTACGACAAAATACCAAAAGACGTAATAATAATGAGAGCAAAGGAATATGGACTCAACAGATGGCAACAAGTCTGGACGAACACAACGAAAGGTGCAGTGACTAAAGTGTTCTTCCCGTTAGTGAAAAACAGATTGTGTCAAAAGATTCCAATATCCCCAGAACTCACTACAATGTTAACCAACCATGGAAAATTAAATGCAGACCTATACCGATTTAGAATAATAAATAACCCATTCTGTCCTTACGGAGAAGAAGAACAGACCGTTAACCATATAATATTTAATTGCAGAAGACTTGATAAACAAAGACTAGAATTGGCAAAAAGTGTAAGGAGCAATGGAGGAAAATGGCCTACCACCATCGAGAAGATTGCAAATAATCACCTGAAGTCATTCGTAAAATTTGCAACTTCTATAAAAATCATGGACATGGGCTGAAGTTTTTGGAGTGTAATAGTGACAAATTGTGAACTCTATACAATCAACTTACTCTGGTTTCATTATAATCTTACAATTAACTAAACCATAAAGCACCATTTCTACAAATATGACAAGTATTTAGAGTGAAATAATTACAAATTGTGAACTCCCAAAAATCAGCTAGAAGAATAGACTCAATTTAATGTACATATTGTCTAGAACACAGAATAACCCAATGTAAAATTGTTGTAATGTTTACAATTACTAATTCAAAATAGGATATGCAACTATAAAGCATGTAGTATTACTATGTAATGGAGCATGCTGTTGATATCAATAAAGCGAAAAAAAAAATCATCATCATCATCATCATCATCATCATCATCATTGCTGTACTGTGTTGAACAACACAGCTTTTGCGTTGAATCAAAATAGAAAAATGCAATATCATAGATGAATGTTATCGGTCAGGGAAGGTATGCAAATTAAAGATATTTTTTTAGTTTTTATTTATTTATTTTTAAATTTACGTCCTCCAACTCTAAGTCATATTGGATGATGAATGAAATGGGTGAAATGCTGTTTAAATGAACTCAGGGTCCATAGAGCTTAGAGTTACCCGAAATTCATCTTTCAGGACAAGGGAAAACCCAGAAAAATCTTATCCAGATAACTCACCCTGACCAAGATTCAAACTCAGGACCTCTTGAATGTGAGGTAGACATGCTACCATCTGATTACACAGAAAATGAAGCTATTTACAGTGGAGTAACAAACACTATACAAATAAAAATATTTAGTAAATATTCTCTGCCGATGACAATACTTCTATTGTGTTTTTGACTGAAGATGTGGGCAAATGTCCATGAAATTAATTTCTCAAAAACATAATAGAAGTATTGTCATCGGCTTCTTAAGTTAAGTGGAGAATATTTACTAAATATTTTTATTTGTGTAATGCTACCCTCTACTTATCATGTACAATGATCAGAGAGTGAATAAATAAACATACCATAAAAGGATAAAGTAATTAAGATAGAAGACAATAAAATAAGTCAACTATACATAATTAAAGGATGCAATATAATGATTAAAAGAATATAATCCTTGCAAAGAATTGATGAAACTACAGAAGATCAGTCACACATTAATCAAGAAATACAATTATTTGATAATTAAAAGATAGGTTTTGTCAAATTACAACCTGGGTAACATAAAGTAACATGGATTGCATATTCACTATTTTACTATCTGCTCTATGACACAAAATTTCTTTGTTTATATATATAATATACATCCTCCAACATCAAGTCATATTGGACGGTGAGTGAAATGGTTGAAATGATGCTCAAATGAGCCTAGGGTCCATAGAGCTTAGAGTTACCAGATATTTGTCTTTAAGGATAAGGGAAAACCCCGGATAAACCTTAACAGGTAACTCACCCTGACCGAGATTCGAACTCGAGACCTCTTGAATGTGAGGCAGACATGTTACCATCTACACTACCAAGGCGGACAAAAACTCATTTACTGAAATAAATATATATTGTAATAGAAAAGCTTTAATTTAATTGATGGAAATTAATAATTTCTTCACTTTAGGATAAAGCTTTGGATAGATAGAGTCAACCTGAAAAATTTAATACCATGGTCAGGATTTGAACCGTGGATCTCCTGGTTTCCGTCCAGTCGCTCTTACCCATTGAGCTACCATGGCCAATGTGCCATCCTGACATTAAATTCTCCAATTGACTCATATATATTTCCCTGTAAACCACTAGGGCTCTCGTATCTGAGATACACTGTTTGTGGCAACTTACTTATCGTAAGTACTTGAATCCCAGGCTTCATCATTAAACTCTTATTATTTAAGTTAATTGATGGAAATTAATCATTTCTTCGTAGTAGCCGTTTATAGGCTAAGGTTTTGGATAGATAGAATCAACCTTAAAAATTCAATGCCATGTCCAGGATTTGAACCACGGCATTGAATTTTTCAGGTTGATGTATCTATCCAAAAGCTTTAATTTGCTTATCAAATTGTTTTATATTTGATATTTCTTTAGTTTAACTGCTAAATTATTAAATAATTTAGTGCCTACAACATCCATTACCTCTCTTCCCTCGCAGAAGTTTACATCAAAATTGAAATAATCTGAAATACATCACAGTAGGCTAAACTGACAGTTGGATTTTTAAAAACCAAACTGATATGCGATGGCTTGAAGTTATATATACTTTGCATGACCATTAAAAAAGAAAAAAAGGATAATGACTTACTGCTTGGAAAAAGTATATTTCAAAATTCAATCCAATAACAAAGGATATCTCAAATAGTAAAAGCTACAAAAGGTTTTATTTGGCATAAATTGTGCTTTAAGCTCATCTATATTTTTTTATATTGTAAGACATAGACCTATGTCTTAAGGTTTTTCAATTATATTAAATAACTCAGAGTGAAAAGTACTTAACATATAATGCAGAGAAATATACATTTTATTTTTCAGCATACGTCTCAAATGTATGGTATTTTAAGAAAAATTATTTGAGCCATTTTTGAAAAAATTAAAAATAAAATTTTTTTTTTTATGTATAGCCTAGTGTAGATGAGTTTTTTTAAATCATTCATTTGTTAGACATACAGACATGGAGTTTGCTCTAATTTTTTATTTTTTATTCAGGAGGCCTCAAAATGTGTATTTTTAGTGAAATCTTGGTATCAGATTGTTGACTGTTTTATAGGTAAATTGGAGAGAAAGTGGCAATGATGTGCAATATGTTTCTATTGTGATTTAGCGTTAGTTGGGTATAAACATGTAGAGCTTTTGGTTTTCAAGTATTAATTTTAATTGTAGACAATTTTAAAAACTGTTAAACTGTGAATGATAGTCATTAAAAAGGTCCATTTTCATGCAGGTTCTTTCGTGAAGGGCAATCTTAAGATAGAACAGGGCTAATTTATTGAGAGTTTCTTCTGATAAACTTAAGTACTATTTTATGTCAATACATGTAAAATGATTGAACTGGTCAATGTGGACCACTGTTTTTAATGATTTTTATTGCAGGCCTGTGTTGCTTTCTCTTCTCCTTCAACATATAACATATTTGTTATCATGTGTTTCAAATGGGATGTTGCCTGTCTTTGAATGCTATTAGGTGATCAACCAATCAGAGTCCTGCAGTGTTGTCATATTGCATTTCTTGTAAGTGGGGTGTGACGAGGACCAAGTGCATCCATCTCTAAATAATTACTTTTTGCGCTAGGATAAAAATTCATATTGTGATCCATGAGGAAGGTAGAGAGTAATGTGTCTAGGATAACTGTAAAAACTCCATATTTTTAGCTCAGATAGTTTTCCTAATACAAATAAATAAATTAGCAATTTATTATAACAATGCATCACAACATAAGCACTGTAATGAACATCATTATTGGTTGGCATGTATGCGAGTACATATATTTGTAATCTCCGCACTAAAATATAAGTGTTTGACATGTTATGATAAAAGAATTACTTTGAATAAGCCACATGTTTGTTAAATTCGAGAGAGAGAGAGAGAGAGAGAGAGAGAGAGAGAGAGAGCAAATGGTACACTCACTTTCTTCTCGAGCAGCCAGCCAGGTGAAAAGATGAAAAGATGATAATCATCTTTTCATTTGGCTGGCTGCCCGAGAATAAAGTGAGCGTATTCGTCGCCAGGAAAGCTTCAGGTCTTATTTTAAATGGTACACTTTCTGCTGGCCTGTAGAATGCTGCATCAGCAGAACGTGAGTTGTCATATTATATGTTTATGAATGGTTCATAATTTATATTTACTCTACAGAGTAAATTAAAACTAAAAACATTTAAAACTATGGGAAAAATTAATCAACTGGATCAACTTTCAATTTAAATGAGACATGAAGTAATTCGCCTTACCCCTTTCCACTGCCAGTACAATCCATTTGAGTTAGTGTGGGTTCAAATTATGTAGCAAACAGAAATAGTACTTTTAAACTGACTGACATTGAACAGCTTACTCACAAAAAAGTTGACAAGGTAACATAAGACTGGGAAAACTGTGTGAGACATGTATATAAACTATAAGATGATGACTTTTGGAAAGAAATATCACATGATGAGATATTGGAGCCTATCATCATAAATCTCCAGCACTTGGATGATGAAGACAATGACAATAACGAATTGTCTCTTGACATAAGTGCCATTCACAGCTGTATGGATGCCCTACTGACATTTCTGTTGGACTAGAAAAATAGGCAATTAATAAACTATAATTACAGTTATTGCATTTAAAACATATGCATAATATCCTAATATTCATATTGCAATTGTGATTTCAACAAGTGCATTATAAAGTTTGGAAAATTCAGTTTTGGTTCCCTTATGTTTTGTGCCAAGGACAGGATAGTGTACGATCGAGAGACAAATACAAAAATAGTGGGGGTAATAAGGTGGCCACAGTGAGCATACTAAAGCATCTGATTCGCCAGAGTCCAGAACTCTTCCCATTTGAAACACATATAGTTTGTACTCTGTACTAAATCTTTGCTAAAAGTAAACTAAATAATTCTTTAATTAGATCTGTTACAGATAAGAACTATTGCATTCAGTGGCATATTCCAACATTTTGGTGGAACGGGCCAATCTGTCCAGCACCACCATTTATAGATTTGAGCGAGTATAGTTGGGTTGGACTTGATGAAGTAGAACTTGAGAAGAAATATAGTATTGATCTTAAAACAAAGGTAGAGGTAGAACGACCTGAAAGGTATATACCAGGGGAACTTGCCAAAGCTGGATCACTGCCACGAGCAGATAATACTGCATATATACAGATGTTAACAGGAGAGACAGCACCTGAGCAGAACACAGGTGCAAAATATCGCGGTCCAAACTACTGGCCATCTTTTGCAACAACTAAAAGAAGGAATTATGCAGAAAGAAACTATCCATTTCTTAAACAATTAGGAGATGCTCCTTGTTAATTATTATTAATGGCATGAGATTTTAACAATGTTTTTTAAAAATTATTAGTGAAATAAAGCTATTTTATATTTAGTTTTTGTTTATTTTATATAGTACTTTTGTTCTATGCATTCTGTGAATTTAAGGCACCCAGAATGTGTATAGATATATCTATTGCTTTCGTAAATATGTATGTGTGCACGCATGTCCGAGAAAAAATGAAAATGCACTGACTGCTAGCAGAGCTAAGTAGTTTATATCACAAGCTGATTCTTACTATGTGATTTCATGTTAGTAAGGAAATGGATGCTAAAGGATAATAGTATTAAGGGCTTCAAGAAACCACGGATCCACCAGTCGGATAACTGCTGATGATGGGGACAAAACGTTCTTCGAAACATGTCCAAGTAAGGATAATTTAAGTGATGTTTGTTTTTGAATTACCGACTCATTACTTTTAAATGTTAAATACATCACTGTTTCTAACCTTTTGCTTCAAATAATATATTAAGCGCTGTTTGGACAGAAGCAAGGAGGTGTTCTGAATATGCAGAAATGCAAATATTAAAGGGTAACATAACACGAAAGCTTTTATTAATCTTCTCTATCTTATTGAAACCAAACTGAAGGAACAATATGTAGATAAAGTTAGCAAATAAGAGGAGAATGACTTGTTATAGATGATGACAGGTTTATGAAGTGTTAAGAAATTGAATTATAGAAAATTAGTTTATATTAAGCACTCATATTGCTCCACTCATCATTACTGACAGGACACATTTCAAGGACCTGTTGTCTCTATACTCGGCTGCTAGTCAACTAACTGATAATTATCTAATTCTCTTCTTACTTGGGTATTGCCTGATCGTCCTTGTTTGGGTCTCTGGTCATACAGGTAATAGAAGCAAAGCGGTAGACTTTTAAAGATAGAATCAGAGTTTGCAGTTTGTATTTGTTAGAACAATCAGTTATCATTGACTGATATTATAAATGGAAGAGAGCAGACATGCTAACATAGAGAGGTTCAGATCTTAATGCCATAGAATCCGAGAGCTCTTTTGTAGTTTGTCTCCCAGACGTATCAATTATGAGAGAACCCAACTAACAAGTAAGGAACCCCTTAATGCCTAGATTGTTTGATTTCAGTAATTTTAAATTATTTCCATACTGCCAATAAAGTTCACAATGTTGTCTTGTTTTACCTCTTAGTCGGTAAGTTGCTAATTTTGTTAAAAATATTTAATGTGACATATAGTTGAAGATTTTAGGCAAGTCTAGAAACAATCCTATAGTATTTTTGCCTTATCGAGTGGGATGGCTCAGGCGATATTGTCTGTGGCCCACATTCAGGAGGCCCGAGTTTGATTGCCATGGTCAACCTACCTGACCCATGGGTTTTTTCAAGGGTTTTCCCGGGTTGCTAGGGGAATGCTGGGTAGGTTAATCACATCCCCCATATTTCCTGTCCCTCCTTTTCATCTCATTATCATTTCACATCACCTCTCATGTGGTGGTCTCTTTCAGGGTAGAGGTGTTGGTGAGTGTCTCTGCGCTATCGTGACTCCTTGGGTTGACCAACCTCTGTCTCCTCTCATCTCATCTTTCCTCCTGGGGATGCTCCTATTTGGGGCTTAGGTACAAGAAACCACGGGTTTCAGATCTCCTCTATCAATATTTATCTATCATCACCCAAAGTTTGGGTCCTAGTATCTATTTCATCCCCATTAATCAATATCTGTCCATCTCTTCCTTGTTATTACTATGTTTCTTTCACCATTTGGAATGTAGTTGGTCACTATTCTAGGGAATCTGTCCTTGTTCATCCTGTTTACATGTCCTCTGTGGTTTTCTTTATTCTCTTATTCTGTTTAATTCTCCCTTTTAAATTAAATATGGTCAATTTTTCTCTCATTTCTTCATTTATTTATGTATACAGACACTAATTGTACAGCAGCATTAATAGTAAAATATTCCTTTCGAAATCCATGTTGGGAATTTACTATTATGTTATTAGTATTTAAGTAACTTATCACTCATTTTTCCATTACTTTTTCATATAATTTAGCAAATACCACTGTGAAGGTAATAGGTCTGTAGTTGGTCTTGCCATTATATTACCATTTACATAGGACATCCATAATGATAAGGAATATAGCCTCAGACTTGCTATTTAGAACCCAAGAAATAATTATTCTCTTTGTAGATCATCTTTGATTTATCCTGTACCAGATATACTTGCCCCTGGATGGACAAATTCATTCTCAGATAGAGTTTGTTCTGAAGAGCCCAAGAAATCAATAAGCTTGTTACATGGTGTCTGCTACCAGTGTCTTGTTGCAAGTTTCATGGGAGCAGCATTTTGATGAATCTTGGTCAATCTATTTTATTTAATATTGAAGAATCTTCACACCACAGTCTCAAAAATTTAACAGAGCTACTTGAGTCATCAGTATATTCACAAATCACAAGTTCTTGGATGATATGAAAGTCCAAAGAAAACATCGTCATCAAAGCCAACGTGCTCTCCTCCGTCTCAGTTTTGGTTTTAACATTGAGCATTGACAATAACATCCATGTTAGCCCTCATTGAAGTCATTGTTAAGACTGCTGCTGTACAGCATTCCAATTTTTTGTTCTTTTTTCAACACCTTTTTTTTTTTTTTTCGAGTTTCATAAACCTGATTCACAGAAATTATTTTGTTATTTAAAAGAGGTCATCCTGCTTGCATTATAAGCTGATTTGCAAAAGAGCCTGTGCCAATATGCTGATAACTTCCTCATCTTGGCACAGAACAAAAACGTCCGCTACTGCCTCCCTCTGGTGCAGCGATCACCCTGGGCCATCAGCACGTGGAGTGAAAGGTGGAGGATGGCCATTAGCCCACAGAAGAGCTCTGCCCTTCTGCTTGGGAAGGTTCTCTGCTGGCGCCCGGAAGGAGACTTGCAGTTGAGGCAGAGAAGGATCCCTTGGGTCCGACTGGACCGCGGCCTCACCTTTACCCCACATGTCCGTGAAAAAATCAGCCTCGGCCGTGTAGCGCTCAGGCAGTTGTACCCCATATTCCGATCAACCATGCCCACTTGCCTGAAACTACGGTTGTATCGTGCGATCATTCCGCCATTGATCATGTATGGATGGGAGGTCTGGGGCTCGGTGGCTCATACCACCATCCGCAGACTGCTAGACGTGCAGAACAGGACTCTTAGGATGATCTACGATACCGAACGTACATTTCCATCACACATCCTACACCCATTCTGGCATACCTTACATTGAGGACGTTGTGGGTGAACGTTTGCGCACATTGTATGCCAGAATTATACCTCATCCCAACCACCTAGTTAACACACTAGGTCAATATGACCACCATGCACCTAGAAGGTGAAAGAGCTACCGCCTCCCCAAGGACGCCCTTGGGTGGTGAGCCCAGCCTTTGATCCCTTCACTACTATATTCTGTCTGTCCCAGCCATACTAGGGCTGGATTTGACTTGTCGGCTGACCCCCGCCAGTCCAGTCCCCCTCCTGTGTGACCTAAACACGACCCCAAACTAAATGTTCCCCAACTACCCGACCTTTCACTCCTGGTCCCGCCACACTGGACAGACTCTGCAAGCTGGCCGTTCCTAGCATGGCGGCATCGGGCACTGCCCTCCTTCCTGGACAGTCACCCCACCGCCAGGAGCACTAGCAGGGTCGAATCAGGTCCATCACGTTACAAAGACATTAAAGCTTAACGGATAAGACTAAATTCTATAAGACCGCAGGGTAAATCCGCTCAACGGATAGGTACCGTGGCGCTCTGTCCACCGTTTGGGAGCACCCGGACGACTTGTTCTCGCTCATGGCTCATGGAATCATTAAATTTTGTATTTAAAACAAGGTATGTTTTTAATCATTGAGTCTTGAAATATCTTTTATGTATCTTCTTCCACTTTCTTTAATGCATACTACATATTTCTTTCACATTGAGTTGAGAACTTACCTACTTCTGTTATCCTTAAGTTTCATTTTGGCCTTCTACAGTTCCTGAAATTTCTGCCTGATGCTCTAGCTTCTCTCCAAATACAATGAAGTGTTTACCTTGTACTTAAAATTTATCCCTCTCAGATTTTGACCTAAGTATTAACACTGAATGTCCACCTCGGTAGCGTAGATGGTAGTATATCTGCCTCACGTTCAAGAGGTCCCGAGTTCGAATCTCGGTCAGGATGAGTTACCTGCATAAGGTTTTTCGAGGTTTTCCCTTATCAAGACGAATGTCGGGTAACTCTAAGCTCCATGGACCCTGGGTCCATTTGAGCATCACTTCAGTCATTCCATTCATCGTCCGATATGACTTAAAAAAAAAAAGTTAAAGGATGTAAATTACAAAGAAAAAAAACTGAACAATATATTAGCTGAAGTGTAACTGGGAAGTAACATGTACACGAACAAAAACAAAAGGTTTCCAAATAGACTAGTTGAGATGGAAACATGTGATGAGACTGCTCCGTTTTTAAGAAAGACAGTTGCTTTTAACATTTAACATTTGCATTTAATATATATATTAGACATGAACAGACAAACACCAGAAGATGAATATTTCATAAGAGGTTATTAAAAGTGTAATTCTTAAATTATAATGCTTCAGTAACAAAAGATACATCTTTAAATAAAATCTTTTTAAACAACTTGTCAAACTATAAAAACACTTTAGCTCACTTACATTTAAAATTAGGACATGTTTCAAGGACCACGCATCCCCAACATCAGCTGCATGGTCCTTGAAACATGTCCTAATTTTAAATGTAGGTGGAGCCTAAAGTGTTTTTATAGTTTGACAAGTGATTTGAAAAGATTTTATTGATAAAGCTCCACTGTTTGTAAATACTTCTAATTTATAATTTTAATTTTTAAAAGATACATCTGTTTAGAAATTGCTCATTTGGTTTTCCTTTCTTTAATGGCTGTTCTCAAAATGCTGACTAGTATGGCAAACTGAAGAAAAATACTTGGGAGCTATAATGACAAAGCAGCTATGAACTAATAAGTAAAAGAGGGTCACAAACATGGCTTGCCTTTGTTAAACAAATATTCTCTTTAGCTTCTGAAGAAATGCCCTGAAATATTATTTCTATGTTTGACTGTAGCATGTATATGTGCTTAATTGATGAAAACTAATTGAAGACCAACTATTTGCCTTAGAACTCTTTAAAGCATATATATGTGTTCTTGCTTTGTATCTGTAAAAGAATTTAATATGATGAAATGAGTGGAACTGAGAGGCAATAAATGAAACATATCTGGAGATTATTTCACATTTACACTACTTACATTTAAAACCTAAGGTACAACCTTAAGTTTATCATTATGCATTATTGATGGGTATCTGGATTTTATATTCCAAATTCTATCACCATTAAGTTTTCATATTTAAGCTCTCTTAAAATGTCATCCATCCAAACCAAGGCCAACCCAAGTTCACAAGTTTCCATCAGTTAACCAATTTTTATAATCGTCCAACCTTTCATTTGAGTTATGATCATTCTCTCTCTCTCTCTCTCTCTCTCTCTCTCTCTCTCTCTCTCTCTCTCTCTCTCTCTCTCTCCTTCTCTCTCTCTCTCTCTCTCTCTCTCTCTCTCTCTCTCTCTCTCTCTCTCTCTCTCTCTCTCTCTCTCCTCTCTCTCTCTCTCTCTCT